>VZRO01000212.1:8212-18966 GCA_013397915.1 Daphoenositta chrysoptera
GCTCCCGCAGCGGCCCCGGCGGCTGCCGGGCCCCGCCACAGCAACAGTTGTGCCGGGCCGGGCCGGGCCGCGCCGCCGTTGTTGTTGATGTGCCGCGCCGAGCCCGCAGCCCCTTCCCCCGCCGAGCCCGCAGCGCTGCCGGCCTCCGGCAGAACGGCGGCTTCTCGGGCTCTCCCGGCGTGGGGCGGCTCGGGTTTAGGTGCGGATTTTCGGAAAGTGGTGGAGGGCGGGGGTTGCTCGAGCTGCCCGTGGCTGCCGAGCTGCGTAGTGACCCTGAGTGAACGCTCCGGGCAGGTGGTTCAGCTCTCAGTCCTTCCCTCAGCACTTCTAATGCGTGTGTGTGTTCGTGAACATAAAGCTCACGGGTCTGAGATTTGGAGTAGTTCCGTTCCAGCTCCTCAGTCGACTACAGAAGCCCCTTAGTGACTGACTGGGTGGAGGAACCTCCTCGACGAAAGTTGGCTTTTGTCCTAAATTTGGTTCTGGAAAGGTGTTTCACTAACATTTTAATGACAATGAGGTGTGATATATCAAAACAGGTTGTTGTGGCTTATATTTTTGTAAGATTTGTCAGTTTTACAATACTGTGCTGAAATGGACATAAGCAAAATTTTCAAGGCCTTCGCTGAGATAGAGTTGAAGTTACAGTGTGGCAAGACTTGAGTTTTATGGTCAGCTACTTGTAGCTGAGGTCAGTTTTAAAGTGAAGTACATTGTTTTGGGGATGGAGGGTAAACTGCAGTGGAGGTTACTAGTATTTAGGTGGGCAGAACTAATGCTGACTTTAAAAAATAACACGGAGAGAATGAGTAGACTCTATTCAAAATAAATTGGTTTAAAGATGAGGTGGAATAGTGTGCAGCTTGTTTTGTTACCCTAATGCCCTATCCTTTTCAGACATTTTACTGTGCAGAACTTAGTGCACAAGGAAGAAACAATATTTAGGCACATGTGATTAACTAAATTAGGTGTGGTGTCAGTTCTAATGGTTTAAGAACAGTTTATCTGCATTTTTCTGGCACATTTCTTCTCTCTCTGCAACCGTTTTCAAAACGCTGTATCAGTAACACCAGCTGATTAAGGCCTGAGTAGCATTTTACCTTAACCGGTATTTTTCTGTACCTGTGGTAGAATAAAAGGCTTAATAAACACTAATAAATGCTGTATCATTTAAAAAAAAAAAAAGCCTACTTTGGTACTGTGCTACTTCTTTATACTTCTAAAGAGATAGCTAACATAAATGGGTGTGTCTGTCTTCCAACCATTTTCTTGATGTTTCTTGAACTGCTTAGTCCTTGATAGATTTTTTTTCCCTTACTAATTCACTTTGAAGTCTTGAGGACTGTGAATATGCTGTTATTTTTTCTTACTGTATTCAGTAAATATAGGATTTGCTCTCATTTCCTTCCTTTATATTTGTTTTTGCAAGGGCCTTAGTTTCAAAATTAATCAGCTTGAAGAAACTTATTAATAACTGAGGCATACTTCTAATTCCATAGGTAGTAGTTGTGATTTCACAGTTTAGTTTTCCTTCTTATAATTCCAGTCCCTTTTTATTTTTTAGCAAAGAACCTCCAAACAGGAAAGTTGACTATGCAGGAAATAGTGAAACTGTTCATAAAAGTGCTGACGTATGCTTGAATAAAAATACTTGGGGTTTTTCAGTCTTCCTCGTGTATTGCGTATATTACTTGTAGGTCAATCATGTGGCTCTAATCTGTTCCTGAAGATGTGCTCCCATGCCCTTTCTCTCTCTGTCTCTTAGTGGCTTCTCAGTACTAGTTGGTTTTACAGTCATAACTGGTCCCTCTGATGAGCTTGGGGGAATTCCATTTTTAACAATTCTGCTTTTTTTTCCTTGAATGATAAGTCACAGTTAACCGTGGTGTGGAGGGGGACGCAGGGATGCAGCGTTTTTCCCAAACAGGCTGCTCTGCCAGTTCAAGTTTTAAGGTCCCCAGATTAGCATTCCTCACTGAGTACACTGAGTGTTCCCGGAGTATGAGCTGCTGGGCTGTTTGGTTTGTGTGTTCTCCGTGAAGTGGATTCTGCAGTAGGATGGTACTTAGGATGTGTGTTCAATTAACAGTGATTTTAATTAGTATGTGTGATACTATGTGCCCTCAGTTCTCCTCTGGTCTGTATCTGCTAACAGGATCAGACTTGGTTTTACTGTAGAAGTCTAAGAAGGCGTGTGTTTGAAATGTGTTGACAGCAAATTCTATCATTTAATCTTATGTACTTACATGCTATTCGGGAGTGAGGTGAATAGTTTAGACTTTTTTTTTTAACTATACCAGGTTAAATTTTTGACAGTTTCAACTTTTTTCTTAGCTTTTAGGTCCAGAAGTTAAAACAGCCTCTGTTGCCATGATGAAAGGGCCCACATCATATCCAAGTACCAGATAACTTCCTTATAATTTCCCACTCTGTTGTTCTTTAGTAGTTTAACCAGGGTTAAACTACAACACTCCTGTTACCAGAGCAATGGAAACACTTTCCGAAAGCAAAAAAGTAAAGTAGGAGGGAGATATGGAAATACTGTTTTATTATAGAATAATTGTTTTAGTTCTCAATGCCCATATTATAGAAATAAGTCAGTAATGAATTGTAGTTACTTTGTCATTGTGCATGGTATACTCGTGTCGTACTTTGCAGATTCTCTTCTGTTTTGCCGTCATGCAAAATGTGCCTGTAAGGCTACAACATCCACGTACATTGCTTGGAGGTTGGGAAATGCTCCTTTGACTTTTCTCCTCAAGACTTTGGTCATGCTCATAATCATAATCAACGTTGTACTGATTCAGAGAGCAGGGACTTCCAGCCTGGTGTCCTGTGGTCAACAGTTGCATAAGAAGTGTGATAAAAGTGCAATATATATGTATTTGTAATTCATTAGACTTCTTTTATTCTTTTTTTGGGTGACTGTTGATGGAGGAGCCTTCATGTCTCTGTCTTCACTACCTGGCATAACTAACACCTTCAGCAGACTTTGCTACCCCTTGTGAGACATGAACCAGTGATCTTTGGGTTATTCGAAGAGATGTGTATTTACTCTGTGACAGCACAGATTGGCCTTGAGCAACTTCAGACATGACAGGTCCTTACCCTTCAGCAGATTTTGTTTTTTTATACAGGACTCTGTAGCTCTGTTAGGAGAATTTCTAAAAGTGCTGGCAAGTCATAATACTGCTGTGGTCCCTAGTGAGGATCATCTTTTCACTGTTAACATGGGCTAAACTTTTTTTTACCAGGGGAGTGTGTTATGTAAGGTTGTGTTGTTTAGTTTGCTTCCTGAGTGGAAACTTCTGCTTTTGCACACTTCTACATGGAAAGTAAAACGCAGTTGAATCAGCTCATTTTCATACTTAACAGCTCCTAAAGCAAAACTTATCTTGGAGTATCTCATGTGCATTTTGTTAGTGGTTTCAGTGATACACAAGAATCAGAAGCATTAATTTAGCAGTCTCTAAGTACCTTAACTTGCTGTTCAAGTAGTGCTGGCTGGTAAAACTGGATTTGGTTTATCATTTGAAATAATAAGGTTTATTTTTTGCATTCCTTCCAACTTTTTTGTATCAACTGGTTTCTGTGAGAGTAAAGTCAAATCTTTGTAGCTGATAACATTTCTGATTTAGTACAAAGGCTTGCTGACAGAAACAAAATTTGTAGTATTTATTTTTTTAATCCAGGATGATATCAGCATGTGGCGGGAAGTTGCCCACGAGATAGTACTGTATCTGAGAGTTGAAACCATTTGTTGATTTTACAGAAGTAACTTTTCCTTAGCCTACATCTTCCAAAATAGGACACTACTCTGGCAGGCAAGCACGTGTGTGCTGACCTTTGAACACTTTGATGAAAATCCTTTGTCAAGCAAAATTATCAACTTCCCTTTTGCAGTGAAATTTCCATGTCTGTAATGTGTAATGGAAATTGTTTTAGTGTATTCAAGTCAAATCATGCCTCATTGAGTATTTCTACTCTTCTCCAAGGTTACTTGTTTGTATAATGGGCAAAGGATTGGTTGTTGCTTTGTTGGGGTTTGAGTTTTTTCCCCACCCTCCCATTAAGCTTCAGCATTTCCTATCCTTATTCAATCAATTTCTTTTGGGCTTCTCCAGATGGTCGGAGCTGTTGAAGAAAACATATCAATGATAGATGAGCAGAGGCAGGGAAGCATCAGGAAAACATTGTCAGGAGTACTTTATTAATGGTCGTTAGTACAAACAGATTGTCATTTGGACTTTGAAGTGACTGGGATGGGCTCTCCCACACTCAGGTGGTACTGTTACACATATCTACAGAGTGGAAGTGTGTGTTCAAGGCTTGCAGGATCTGGGACCAGGGTTTACATGGAATAGGGAAGACAGTTTTGTGGAGGTAAATATGAAACTGGAAGAACGATTCTGTTTTCAAGTTCTGTGGTGAGTGGTCAGCAAGATGATATCCTGATGTTGGACAGGAAGTTGTAGCTGAAGGTATTGCAGGTTAAAAGCATTAAAGTTTGTGTCTCTTGTAACTTTAAATTTGGTACTAATATGTAGCTGGTAACAAAGGACATCTTAACTTTGATTTTCATCTGCTGGTGAGGTTGCATTACTGTACTGTATTCTGCAACAAGCCAACACTGGAATTGAAATTGTTTAGCTTTTATTAAAAATGCTGCTGCAGCTTTTGTGTTGTGTGTTTCACTCTGAAACAGTGTGACAGATGTCTGACTGTTGATGCCTATTCCTAATTGGCAGATGGAGGTCTGTCTTGGTTATGTGTTACTGGTTATTTGAGTGACAGGAGGGCAGTTTAGAGCTGCTTTTGTGACTTGGTTTGAATGCAAAGTTAAGAACACAGACTAACGTTGAATAAGTATAGGAACAAATGTCTTGGTTGATGGATACAGGCTTTGGGAGAGGTATTGAAGACAAACAGCTTTTGTTTGGGAATTTTTAATGTACTTTTTAGGAAGCTTTTCCAATTCTTCTGCAGTAGGGCATCCTTTTAGTAGAAATACATTTTGGACTGTCTCATTTCAGAATTTACTGAAATTCATGGTAATAATAAGAACACATGTGTTGTTTATAATGATGCTTTATTTCATGTTTTGTGGTGGCAGTTAGGTGGTTTTAATTCAAGGGATATTATTTTACTTTTTATCTTTAATTGGATGTTATGGTAGCTTAAGTGCCAAGTCATCAGGCTGACTAGGTATATAAAATGGCTCTGATGCTTTTCTAATGTGGATAAACTAGGAGTAATAGTAACATCAACAAAGTTGCACTGTGTAAGGCTTTTGTACACAGTTAGAATCATAGACTCAAGATATCCTGAGTTGGAATGGACCCACAAAGATCTTCAAGTCCAACTCCAGGCTGAACAGACCAAGTTCCCTCAGCTGTTCCCCATAAGGCTTCCCCTCCAGACCCTTCACCATCCGTGTGGCCCTCCTCTGGACTGTCTCTAAATCTTTCTTTCACTGTGGCACCCACAACTTGATCCAGAGGCTCTTAGTCACCAGACTTTCAACTCAAAACTTAGGTCAGCATCTTCCTGTCCCAACAGAGGTTGCAGTGGGTTGTAATTTAGTGCCTTTTACAGGGTTTTTGGCCAGTAGTTACATCTAATATCAGTTTAATCTAGTGGTTTATAGTAAACTTTCCTGTTAAATGTAAGCTACACCACTTTTGATTAGGTTGTATGTAGGTAAAGGCAAGTAAAGTACTGTATGTGTCAGAAGGCTTCTCTTCTAGGGGGAACAAACAATTGACCAAGTTTAAGATTTGTTCATTTTGCTGCCATTGCATGAACTCTTCTGCTGTGGGCACCAGAGAAAAAAGCCCTGATGTTGAGTATCAGTGGCATCCTCTTGTATGTGTGGCAACATCAAAGAACATGTCAAGCAGGCTGGTCAGTAGTAGGAGTCTGGCACCACGTCTGGAGATTGGGAAAAACAGGCTGAGTATAAGAAACTGGGCAAAGCTGAAGTGTCTGCCAGCCAGGGAACATATACACTGCTTCCACTCCCCCCACACCTCCCAACAAAATCCTCCTTTCTTTCACCTGCCAGAGAGAAATAGCTTTCCTTTACTGAATCAAAATATCTTGTCTGTATGGCGAGACATCTGATGGGGTTAAAGATGGAGTAAGTTATCTGTGTCAACCCAAGCATGGAAGGGAGGAGGAAGATACAGTCAGAGTAACTGCCTGGGAGAACTTTCTCTGGCTTAGCAGAAGTGATGTAGAGAGGAGTACTTAGGACATGAAAAGCAGATGAAGAAATTAAAGAATTAATTGAAATTAATTAATTAATGAACCTCTTGTGATGCAGGAGAAGAAAACAGCTATGTGCCAGAAAGACAAGTATGGCCTTTCTTAATAAGTTAGGTGGCTTTGCCCATTAATATAGGTAGTAAAAACCTTTCAAAAAAAGGCCTGTTTTGTCATTCATGTAAGAAGTTAAAGCAGCCCTTCTTCTCTCATGTCCTTTGCTTCCCAAACAAATAAGCAAAAGACAAACCAAAACCCCCACATGCTTACTTACCCTCATGTTAAAACATGGGTTTAAAAAAGCCTTTGATGAAAATGATGTTTTGGGGCTGTTGAGAGTGCTGTCTATAAAAATAACTTCAGTAACTTTAAACCTTCTGCTTTGACTTTTTGGCCTGATTTTGCTCCCTCACTAGGTACTTTCTACACTTGCTTCTAAAACACAACCATATTTCAGACTCTAACTGGAATTCCTAGATTAGATTATTTATTTTAACAAAGGTAATTCTTACTGCATGACACATTTTGCTCTTCTTGGATCCTTTTTGACAGAGTATCAGTTAAAGCTAAGAGCTGTCTTACTGATATTGTTGATATGTGCTTTTTTTATTGCATTTTTATGTTCCTGGTAATACCCTTGTTCTCTGTACTACTTCTTCCAGAGTAAGCAGGTCTGTGCCCTCTAAAGTGAGTGCAGTGTTTGTATGTTCCTGAAAAACTTCCAAACATTTCATCACTTCTGACTTTACAGTAGTCATGTGTAATTTATACCTGCTCTAACATTATCCAATTTCACTTGTTTTTATCTCTGATGCTTTTGTGGCATCCCTGAACCTCTCAAGGAAGTGCTTGTCAGTCTGAGTTGTTGGGCTTCAGCAGTGATTACCTGTCCATACCAACTGTTCCCATGGTGTTTTCCATGCCTGTGTTAAATCTGCAGCTGATGGGGTTTGTATGTGGTGCCAGTCACAGGCCCAGCTGGAATACAAGGTACAAAGTGCTCTGTTTGTACTGTGTGAGGGCATTTTATGTGTAAGGAGTCATGGACATCCCAGTTCTTGCTTTGCCTTGTGAATCCTGGGACACTCACTGTGCTCGTTTTTCATGTAGCACCCCTTCTGTTTTAAACAGACAATGTTCTGGCCCCCCAAAGTCTTTATTTCTTCACTCTGAATAACCAATTCATGTAGAGCCCTGAAATTTTTAAGAGGGTTTTTAAAAAGGAAGTGGCATCTCCACTTTTCACTGGACAGACATATTGGTTTACCAGGACCAAAAATTAGGGAACGAAACTGAACCTAATCTTTTTGGCCTGTTCTTATTGTCACAACTGAAGCTTGGTATATGAACAATAAACAATGAACTCTAAATTGTGGTGGCAAGGCAGTATTAATTGCATGGAACTTTTTTAATAAGCCATTTTTTCAACCTTTTGAATTCTTAAGGTGCTGACTTTGGACAAAGTAATTCTTTTTGTCTTTTTCCTGACAGCAGTATTCAGTTAGAGTTATTTTGGTTAAAGACATAATTTTCTATGTTTTCTACACCTACAAACACAGATCATTTATGGGCAAGAGTTTTGGGATAATTTTTTCCTGTTCTTGGGGGTTCCACTTAGGGCTTGGAGTTTTTTTGTGCCCTTTTTTTTTTTTTTTTTGTCTTACCTATTAATTTATGCTTTTGATAAGAACCAATCACATGTCATCTTGTATTAAGCACTGGACTTCTGAAAGAAGAATCAAATATTTGTATTCACAAGCCATCTTCTAGCTGGGGAAGTCTGGTGTTCTTACCCATTAAAGCATGTAGGAGACGTATTTTTTTCATGTTGTAGAAAGCTGTACACCACACATCCTGGAGATCTGAGGGAAAGAAGAGCTTCAAAGTAGACAGGAGATGCACAAGTCTCCCACAGCTGCGTTACAGGTTGAGTGAGTGTGGGGCTGGGTCCCTGGGAGGTCACTGCAGCTTGTTTCTCTTCCATACCCAGCCCTAGGTGGAGTGTGACAAACGGAGCAATTCCTGCACTGCCATGGAGCTGCAGCTGGTCGGGTGATAGCCTGCTCTGGGATCCACACTGGAGCTGCTGGCCAGCTGCTTGTGGGCTCCCTCTGGGGCTCTTGGGCTTCAGTTCAACAGAGTCTGCCCTGCTACTCACACAGAGATGTGGCTGGGAGTACCTGTGCTCTCAGGTTGTGCCATCAGTTGTTGTTGCAGATGGTGGTAAACTGAATCATGGAACTCACACAGATGAGTGAGTTTAAAGAAGCGAAGGATTTGGTTGTGACACCTGGTCCTGGTAGTGCCTACCCCAGTTTCAGCTGTGAAACTGTAACCAGTTCAAGTCTGTTGGCCAGTTTTAATGTTTGCTGCTCTCCAGTTGCATGTTGGCTTGAAAGGAATATGTTCTCTAAGCAGCTAAGTTAATGCATTCCTCTTAGAGACAGGCAGTCTATAAATAATCCTTAAAATAAACAAACTTGGCTGTCTGTATCAGTAGTACAATTTTAATCTATTTAAAAATTAGTTTAGATGAAACTGAGTTACCACCAAGTGTAGCTTATCTTACATTCAAAATAGAATGAGAGGTAGACCATAAGTTAATTTCTGTGCACTTTCATTGTATCTAGATTGTAAGATCTAAAATAGATTCTGCAGGGACTCAGCCCTTTTAAAGTTGGGCTCTTGTGACAGATGATAATTTCACTCATATCAAGTAGTATTAAGTTTCTAGTGTTATGTTGTTTTATAGTCTTGAATTTTATGTTGAGTATTTTTGGTGTTTAAAATCATGCATTTCAAAGGTTGCGCAAAGCAGTCTGTAAATTGATTCAAAATGCTGAGAAGAGAGTTTCGGTGCTGAGGATGTTGCAGTGTCCACACTGGAGCACTGCAGTGCATAGTTGTGGTGGCAGAACTCACAGGAGCACTGGTGTGAACAAGTGGCTGGAGAGCACTGGATTCAGATCTTATGTGGTAATCAGATCACACTGTAGGTTATTGAACTTCCAAAAACATGGATGTTTCAAAGGTTGGTCTAATTCTGTTGATTATAAATTGTATTCTGAATCCCTTGTTCTCTTTTAAGTAGAAAGTAGCTTATCTTAAGAAAGGAAGCTTAGGGTGGCAGCTGTGCCATAGCTGAGGGGACACGTGCTGGAGGAAGTGGCATTTTGCTTGGCACCCTGTGCATTGAGCTGATCTTGGTCAAAAGTCTCAAGGCCTTAGGAGCAGGAAGCTGCCTTGTGTTACACATGCACATGGCATCCCCATTCTTTATTGCCTTTAGCCATTTGTATATATTTGTTTTGCCAGTCTTTAAACTTTAAGAGCCTTTCTGTATTAATAACTCCCAAGGTGCAAGACACTGCTCTGTGCCTCGTTGTGTGGGACACTGGTGCTGGGTTCTTTGTGTGGGTGAAGAGTTAGATGAAGAAGGGCCAGTTAACCTGAAGGAGCCTATTCAGCCCACTCGAGGTTACTAGTGTGTTGTGGATTCTTGTGGGCTGCCCAGAAGGAATGGAATACAGTTTGTCCCTTTAAGTTGTGAAAGAGTAACTAAAACTGGTTGCACTTGTATTTAATTCTAAAATAATTCATTTTACAGCTTTTGAAAAATGTTGACCTTTACCCTGGTGTGTTAGTCTGCTGTATTTTTGAATGGGTGCAATAAAAGACTACTGCCTCTTTAATTTACATACTGATACAAGACATTGCTGAGATCATCTGAAAATTCTTTGCAGATGTTACTAGGGACTAAAGCCAAACGTTCAAGTTCAAAATGGTTAGACTTTGTTCTTTTGTGTGAGGCTGTATGACACACTGGTATGTTGCAAGGGTTCCCCACCCTGCCTTTTACAGTGATCTTGACTCCTACTTCGTCATTTTTTATTTTTACTATAATTATTCTAGAAAGATGTAATGTAAAAGCAACTTTCTGAAGTTTAATTTATCTACCTTTGTAGATTGAGACAGTATACTGATGTAGCACAAGAAAACTTTCTCTTGAAAACCACATAAAAACAATAATTGTGTATTTAATCCAAATCCTGCCATACCTCCTGCTGAGAACAAAAAAAGGAGTAATCTCTGGGTAAGCTTGTGGGGGGAATCTGTGGGAACAAATTGATGTCCCTCAGCTGTTGGATATATCTAAAAAGAACAAGTTTTTGGAGTACTGATCTTTAGACCCGTCCATGGAAGATGTTGAAACTCTTGAGCTCTGTTCCTGTGTGTCCTCACCCACGAGTTGTGTGGTGAGTGCTGGTACCTGGTGTGTGTCACCTGGTGGTGGCAGAGCTGTGTGACAGGGCCCGCAGTGCTCAGAGCCCCTCAGAGCGTGGTCTGAACGCCCTGGCAGCAGATGATGCTGGCACTGCTGCTGTGTCTCAGCCTGTGCTGTGCTCTGAGGCTCCAAGGCACCCTTGGAAGGAGGAGCAGGACAGCAGCAGCTGTGCCAGAGGAGCCCTGCTGCTCCCCAGCCCTGCTGC
>VZRO01000212.1:25096-38000 GCA_013397915.1 Daphoenositta chrysoptera
TTTTTTAATTACTGGGGGGCAGGCTGTGTGGTGCTGAGTTTTATTGCTTGCATGAGAACTGGAGTGGTTTTGTGCCATGTTTCTGGTGCTGCTCTAACTGCTGATTTAAGGAGGGTGGCTTGGGAGTGAGGAAGCTGCTGAGGGCTGAAGAAACTTGTGCAAACAGCCAAAGGTGTGTTTTCCTAATGAACAAGTATCAATGCATTGTTACTCTGTTTAATAAGTCATCTGTAAGTACAGATGTAAGTACAGGTGAGTGTATTGTGAATCCTTTCTTTCACTGAATTGTAGGGATACAGCAGGCCAGGAGAGATTCCGCACAATCACCACAGCTTACTACAGAGGAGCCATGGTGAGTGCTCACACCTCAAAAAACCTAAACACAACTAGTGCAACTGGTTTGCTGTTCCTAAGGTTGTGTCATGTAAGTCTTCCACTGGAGGACTGGATAATTGTGGCTTGAGCTGTGGGGAATGAAGTCTGTGGTTTAGTTGGGGGTTTTCTGTTTGTTTGTTTTTCCTTTTTTAAACATGCTGGTACTTGGTCTAGGCCTGTTTTTTGTGATGAAACTTCCAGCCCTATTGTCTTTTTTAATATAATAAAAATCTCTGCAGATTTTAATAAAATAAGTTGCCAAGCTTTAATCAGATAGGTTTGGGTTTTTTTAAATGCAGTCAACCCCTTTTAACATTTGAAGTGTTTCAAAAATGGATAATGCATTATTTTAATATTAAAAGTGTGTTTCATTGAGTTGCTTTTCCTTCAGCTGGTAGAGAATGCAGAGTCTGGGCTAGAAATACAATCACTTGCAACACCTGCTGTTACTTTTTCTTCCATTGAGAGTGACTTGAAGTCAAAAAACTGACTTAGAGCCTGCACTCTTGTGGTACAATGCTTATAATGGTTCTTAATGCTATGATTTGAGATATTTTATGTCGGGACACCTTTAATTTTGACATGGTGGTTGCTACCCTGCTGCTGTTATAGGTTCTTGATGCTTTGTATGAACAGATCTGTGACATTCACAGGCCATGGGTCCAAATAACTCCACTGTTAGAGAAGACAGGGAGAAATAATAATGCTTAGAGCTTTCCAGTGCTTGAAAAGGTGCTGGCAGTGACCTGGTCTTCTCCCCAGTCTGTGGCCAAGGGCTTCTATTTGTCCTATGAGGAATGATTGGAAAGGCCTTAGGAAATGGAGGTGAACCTTGCAATCAGTGCTTAATGCAGTGGCTCTGTGGTTTCCCAGGGTTTGCTAAGTGTTGAGATCCCATGCCAGTGTACGTACAGAACTGCTGGAAAGAGCTAAAGCTTCTGGGAGAGCCCCAGGGGCAGCTTTGCTGCAAGTGTCTGCTGGCCCCAGCCGGCTGGAGCTCACAGGTTTGATACCTTGGACTGCTTAAAGCTGCTGCATCTAAACCTGACTTCAACCATAGAGTCCTGGTTGGTGGTGTAGTAGAATTTCTAAATTTGTCCAGACTACAGGCTAATAATTAAAAGCTTTGTATAGGTGGTGTGTTTGACCTCTAACAGTGGCAGATGTTAAATAGTAATATTTTGGGTAAATTCCCAGCCATGGCATAATGCCTTGAGAAAAGACTTATTCACCTGTAATCCTATGTTGAATTTCTTTGGGAGTATAATTAAAACTACAGCGTACATCAAAAGTCAGCCAATAGTACTAGCTCATCTAACTAGATTTTCCTAACTTTATTTAGGGAATTATGCTGGTGTATGATATCACAAATGAAAAGTCTTTTGACAACATAAAAAACTGGATAAGAAACATAGAGGAGGTAAGTGCTTCGTTCCATCTTATGATTTCCCTGGGACAAATAAAAATCAAGTAATTACTTTCATTACAGTAGCCAATATATATGGGCATGCACCACTTGCAAGTAAAGTGTGTACTGTTACATTTCCAGAATAGCCCAATGCCTGTGCATGTGTGCAACCTGCTGCAGAGCTCACAGCACACATTTGATCTATTACATTACTTGGGCAAATGTAATCTAGGAATATTTATTCCAGCCTATTTTAATATTTTATTGCTTGTTTCAAAAGTCAGCCTCTCTCAGTAAAGCCTTCACAGTAGATAATTTCTCTAAAATAAAATAGTCCATTGTGGAGGAGTTTGACACACAAGTTTCTTTTCAACAATGATGCACTTTGTTCCTGAGAGATTACTTTTTATTCTTCCAGCATGCCTCTTCAGATGTAGAAAGAATGATCTTGGGTAACAAATGTGATATGAATGAAAAAAGACAAGTCTCAAAAGAAAAAGGGGAGAAGGTAAGATTTGGTAACCTACCCTATTTAGAAGCCTACTTCTTGTAGGATTCTAGCTTCTGGATGTTTGGTATGTTTTAGGCATGTGAGAGAGAATGGGTCTCAAATCTCTTGTTTCAGAAACTTTTTATGTATAGGATGCCAGGTTGGGGGGTTTTGTTTTTAATAAAGACTTAACTGTCTTCAGGTTTGAATAAACTTAATGGTACTGTTGTCTTGAGGGGAAGATCCTGTAAAGAATGTTGACCTTTGCTATAGCATGATGTATTCTAGATCTCAATATAAAGTTTTGTGTATAGTTTGATCATGTTGTACTCAATTCACCGTGGTGGTCACTTATTCTTGTTATGAGTGCTGTTACTAAAGCTTAAGTAATTAATTAGTTGTTCTACAGAACAAACAGGCAAGGAAGAATAGCTACCAAATCCTGTGTACAGCTGAAGTGGGGTAGCTGTTGGTAACACAGCTTATGGGGTGATTGTATTGTAGTTACCTGGTCCACAATCCATATCAGTAAAGATTCTACCTTAATGTTCTTTTAGAGCCTAAATAAGTATTTTCCTGAGAAATTAATGTCTTTTTTTTTGTTTGTTTTGACTTTATGTGAGGATATGACCAGTTCTAATGCTTTGTCTAATTGTCTTTAATGTTCTTACAAGAGAAAATAGAAGTGAAGCTTGCTTGGTTTGGTTTTTAAAGCTTGTTGAAGCATGCAGCATCTATTCTATTATGAACCTATTGTGAACCTGTGTGTGAAACGTTATTTTTACAAAGGAACTTCCAAACCACTGAAAAATTTTACCTCTCTTCCAGTTAGCAATTGATTATGGAATAAAATTTTTGGAGACAAGTGCAAAATCCAGCATAAATGTGGAAGAGGTAAGAGATGGGTGCTACACTTAGGTGCTTCTTGAATTACTTCTGTGGAGGTATGTTCCATGATCTGCTGGGCCTTCTCACCTGACCTGGGACCTGAAGTCCCAGCTGTGCTCCTGGGTCTGCTGCTACGATCCAACTCTTTCTGATTTTCTGGTAATGTCTGGAATTGTTTTATAAATGGGTGTTCACAGACTGGTTTCCTATTACTGTAGCAAACAGTTGCTTTAGATGTCTGTGCTTGCTACTTAAATTTCAAGTGCTTTTGGACGAGGAATAGGTGTAATTTTAGAACAGTGCTTTGTGCAGGAAATGGGATTCTTTACTCTCAGGATAACAGGCTACTGTGTCACGGAGCTTTCAGGTTACTGCTAAATACGTGCTGTGCAGATGAGACTGAAAATTTGTGTATTAACCTGGAACACCAGGTCATAAGCTCATGTTAGAGGAGGAAGAAGACTTACAATGGTATCTGTAGATTTACAATCTGTTTTCCTGCAAACAAATTTTGTGCTAAAACCACAAGATCTCTATTTATGAGAGTATAAGGAAATAGAGTTGGAAGGAAGAGTGGCTCAAGTCCAGTCTATCTCACCATAAATCACTCATGTCATCTCAGGGAGGGTGGGGGGAGGATCTGAGCTGTATGGAAAGTGTGGACAAAAAAATAACTTTATCAAAAGGGAGTTAAATTAAGATTCATTCATCCAACAAGGTAGACTTGTTAAGTGTTGTCCCTATACCTAATAATTTAAAAGTCTTTCTATGGGATACTGTTTTAGAAGTCCTGCAAACACCTACTTAATTCAGATCAGGCATCTGACAAATTAACTAGAAACTGAAGACATTGTTACTTTAAAATAACAAGAGGGATGTTGTGCCAGCCAGGAGTGTTTTTTTCTGATGGCAGGGTGATTGTTACACAGGATAGAGTTAGAATGGACTGATCTGCATCGTGCTGCACCTGGACTAGCTTGACCTGCTTTTCACAGTGTCCCTGTGATTCTTAAAGCAGACACTGGAAGCGGGACCATGAGCAGTTAATTCCAGAGTGGATGGCTGAGCTCCTCTGGAGGGTTGACTTGCTCTGTCATGTCATGGCAGTTTCGTGTTAACCCCTGCAGGTCATGAAATGCACAACAGTAGTTTGTGCTTACTCCAAAATGTTTGGCTCTCTGATTACTTTTTAGAATTGTCACATGAATGGTGAAGAAAACATTAAAAAATGCAGCTGGTGTAGGCATTTGGCAGTCACTAATAATTTAGTTTACTTTCCACCAAGTACTTCACTTTCGGGGAATTACACAGTTGTGATAGTCTTGGGATCAGAAGTGAATTAATTTATTTATTGTGATTTATTTACATTAAATGAGTGTCTGTCTTTGGATATATTCCAAACACAATGAGAGGGGAAGTGTTTATACTTCTTACATTCTGAAACTGTCCTTAGATTATTAGGGTCTCCAGACAGCCTTAAGTCTTGATTTTTCCTGCTCCTGGAGAATTGCAGAATTTTCCTGCTGCAGAAATTTCTTTGCTCCTTCGTTCATTGAAATCTGGAATGCTGAGATTTGCCAGAGTAATTATTTATGGGTTTTTGTTTTGTTTTTAATAGAGATATTGGAAGCTTAAATAGCCTTATAGATAGTCTAGGAGTAAATCTTTTGGAGGACAGAAAGTGAGCTAACCTTAGTGTGAATTCCCAGGGTTGCCATTCTCAAACCTCTCTGGGTTTCTAATTGTGATGCACAGTTCAGTTTGGAGGGGAAATAAAAACAGGATTAGTATATGCAGCCTTCTCTCCAGCTGATTTTTCTTTCCCCACCCAGAGGTATGCATTGGGTAGGTCTGTTCACTTGCTTCAAAGATTGGCGAGATGGAGACTAAAAATAAATAGTTTTTTCTTCTAAAGCATGTTTACTGAAGTTTTAAATATACAGATATTGTACGTAGAGTGTCTTGCAACTCAAAGTGCTTTTAGTGGCCTACAGAACACTGTATTGTTAATGTGTCTGGCTATTCCAAGTTTATCATGTCCTAAATGTGTCTTGTGACTAACTCTTGTTTGTTTTTTCTTTATTTCCACTCCTCACCAGGCGTTTTTCACACTTGCACGGGACATTATGACAAAGCTCAACAGAAAAATGGTTAGTATTTCCAATTAGCATACAAACTAGTTACAATGAGAGGACAGCTATCATAATTGGCTGAGTAGTAGCCCTACCAAAAAACTCCTGGGGATTACAGTAGTTTCTAGATCAAAATTGAGCAGTGATTTATCACGCTTTATTACACATCAGTGCATAACTGTTCATTATTTTGCATGGACATTAACATTGGGCAGCCTGAAACTGATGTGTTGTTCCAAAATGCAATAGTGTGATCCATGTTTTATTATATAGTGTCTCCTCCAGCTAATTCCTGAGATCTGGATGTTATGTAAATGTTTATTTTTTTTTACCAAATGATTAACTGTGTCTGGATAACTGAGGGAGTCAAGTTGCAGCAGATCTCTGCTCTGGTTATTGCCTTGCAAGCGGGGGAAGTGGGGTGGGACACTAGAAAACCTAGAGATCTTTTTTCTGCATTTTATGACGTTGACACTCTTCTCTTTCAGAATGACAACAGTTCATCGGGGGCAGGTGGGCCAGTAAAAATAACAGAAAATCGGTCTAAGAAGAGCAGCTTCTTTCGATGCACGCTACTTTGATGAACTTCTAATGATAGACTGCAGCACACTTAGAACCTTTTCTGCTTCTTTGAAAGCACAGGGTCACAAAGCCTCAGAAATAATACCACCAAGCTGCTGCTGAGAGCTCCATTGAACGTAGACTGCGATACACAAATACCAAGTGGATTTTGCTCACTAAGCCTATTGACCTGTCAGGCTCTTCTTTCTCAGATATGGAAGCTATGAAGTGGAGACACAAATGCAAGATTTAACTTGTTTTCCTTTTTTACTTTCTGTTTTATTGCCTGTTGCAAGAGCTGCTATGTTTCTTTTAACTTTGCACATCCATATTGGCCTCTTACTGCCTGTTACAGCACAATCTTACATTTGTATTTGCACAGTTTGACTTGTAAGTAAGATTCTTAACAGATTTGTGCAGTTTTCTTTCTCTTTTTAAACAAATTTATTTTCAAGCAGAAGAGCCAGGGGAAAAATTGAGTCTCATTTCCATTATCTTCTATGCTGTATACTTGTGGCCATGCAGTATGGATGTTGTTGCTCTAGTGATGAAAATTACTTAACAATTGGCATTTAACAATTTGTACAGATTTTGTCTCTTAGATGCACAAATCTGTTTATGCAGAAGCTATGGCTTCTATTCTGAATGTAGTATGTTGCTTTTCTTTCTTTACCAGACTTAGCAAAGTTGTGTTCTGAATTGCCAGTCACTGTCTGATTCACAGATGCACCTTTCAGTTATTTGAATAAACACAGTGTCTTTCCTCACTTAACTTCCTTTTGTTAGCTCAGACTGTCTGCACCTTTTTTTGTTTCTGATGAGGAAGTACACTCTGGATTTGAAATCATCACCACAAATTGGCCTCGTCACTATCACTTAAGTGGCTTGTGGAAGCTGAATGCATGAGTTTTGAGTAACCTCTTTGTGGATTCATTTGTTCAGAAATGACTGCTTCTAAAGGTGACTTCCATTTCTACTCTTAATTCTAAGGATAGTTCATTAACGTCTGTAAGCATCGATCCTTGACAACAGAGGTGTCCAAAACCAAGCTTCCTGGGCAGTTGCTAAAGTATATCAAGTTTTGGCACTAAGGAAGCCTCACATTAGGGCTATAATGTACTCCTAGTTATGCAGTTAATGCTGAATGTGTGTCTTTGGTCTGCTCGAGCAGTTGTTTTTTCATCAAAAACTGGTACAGTGACCTAGACTGTTAGAAGCAGAGGTGAAACATAGTTGCCTTTTTTACTCAACTGAGCATTGTATAACCTAGTCTTTGTTCTACTACTTTTTTATTGTCTTCTGAAAAATTTCCTCGATGAGCAATTAAAACAGGTGCTTTAGTTCTGTTGGTGTGCCAAACGTGGACCATTGTAAGCTTTAACTACAAGTTTGTGTCCAGCATGTTTGCTGTTAGGGGATGGGTGTGTTCTGTCATTGTCAAAGGAAACGTCTGACGTGCTTGCTTTTGCTTCACTTCGTTGTCTGGAGTTGTAAACAGTGAATTGGTTGTTACCACAGATAACCACTTCATTTTGCTGTGTCAGGTACTGAATTTGTCTGGGTCTGTCCTAAATAGTTTGAAAGGGAACGGCCAATAGCGTTGGATGTAAAGCTTTTGATTTTAAAAGGTTTAACCTTAGTAGCTGGTTCCATAAAGTTTTAAGTGGTTATCAGCCTGTCCCCACATGTAGTGTAATAGAAGTAGTTCTTGTAACTAGATGGTGGATCTCATAAACTGCTGTTGCTGCACTAGAACAGAGAAACCTTCATGGCAACAAGGTTTAGTGAAAAAACAAAGCAACCCTAACTGCTCTGGTGTCTACCCTTGATGTTTTTCTTGGACAGGCTAAAGCAGTTATGTTTTCTGTATGGTTTTAAAAAGTGCTTCTATACAGAAAGTGTTGTGACACCAATTATGAATGTTGTTTATTTTCAGTAATTTACCTCTGACTTATTTGGTGTCGTAATACTTTGATTTTTATCTCAGGGGTTGTCTGCAAACCAAAACTGACATGTTCTGTGTTTGGCACTGTTTACAGAATGCTTTGTATTGTTTTTCCTGTCTTCACTGTGTGGTTAAATGTTCATTCAATATTAGTCTCCATGAACTTCCCTTTGAAAGAGCCTGTAAGTAGTAGAGTCTATGAAGTGCTTCTTGAAGCAGCAGCGAATTGGGGTATCTGCTCTGTATGGGGGAGGGTGGGAGGGAGAAAAAAAACTTGCTATTTTCTTACATTTAGCTGTGCTAAACTGTACATAAATGTGAGGTAAGACCATAGGAAATTCACTTTATGCATGAGAAAGTACTGCAGTAAATATTTCACTTTGCTTGTTGTTCATGTACAGTTCATCTTTTTCTATTTGTAGAAGAATTTAATGCAATTTTGTTGTCATCTGCTGAAACTGAAGAATTCTAATTTCATGTGGTCTTATGGATAAGGTAAAATGCAGATTTCTTTCTTTGTGTCTTTGCCCCCACCCCACTTCTCCAGCAGTATTAAATGGCTGAGTGGCTGCACTTTATCAGTGTGCTAACTTTTGGTCAGTAGAGACCTTTCTGTGTACAGTCTGCCCTGTCAGACGTGGAAAAATGTGCTGTATCTTAGCGTGCAAATCAGCTGTATGTTTTACTGGGATATTTTAGCTGTGTTTTCCTCTAGACAAGCGGGTGATGATAATGGTATGTTCTGCCTACGCATCAGATGCTGGGTATTACAGGCTTTTCTAATATCACTATGATTGTTTTGTGCAGTCTCTGTTGCTACTTTGCTCAAGACTATATAATCCTAAGTTTTGAAGGACTCTTAACTATACCTCAGTCAACTAGTCAGTACTCTAATCCCATTAGAATTAAATATACTTATTATTCATTAAGCAGCAAATGTATTTCTGTTTTTTTTCCCAGAAATTGCCATTAACCTTTCAGGAAAGCAGACATTTTTTGGTGGATTTCAATAAAACAAAAATGCTTCTTATGCTTTGGAGTTTTAGGAGAACTTCCCTCGGCCCCATGCCTGTGCACTCTGTCTTGACCAATATTTTTCTAGATGGTCTTAAAAAACAGCCAAATGAAAAACAAACTGGTCTCAGTGCTTTGCAATTTTAGCTTTCAGTCTGTGCTCAGCAAAACAATGCACAAGTAGTTTTTGTTGAGTGTATATAGAATATGTTATTGACTTATCTGGGAGTTCTAATATTGCTAAAGCTTAAACCACTCATGAAACTTAATGCAGCTCACTTTTCTCTTTGGGGGACAGTCTCAAAAATGCTGATAGACTTTTCAGACATGTAGTTCTTTTTACAGAAAATATTTCCCATTGTAAGTAACTTTCTCATACTAGTCTGCTGAAGTTAAGTGAATTACGTGGATCATTTTCACAAGTGAATAAAGGAGTCTTGAATGTACATATCACATTAAAATATTGTGAATGCATAATGATTTGAAAGTACATCAATAATATGTAAAATGCATAAATGTGTTATTTGTGAAAATGCATCTGTTGTTTGGTTACCTGTTAATGTAACGGAATTTTTGCAATGTTAAACTTGATAAGGATTGGTCTGTAGGTGATAATAGGTCTTTATTCTCCTCCATTCACTGAACTGCTTATACCATTCTCATTCTTATAAATAAAACTCGTATTTCTTTCTTCCAAAAAAAAGCAGGATTTACATTGATTTTTCTTGTTTCTGGTGAATTTAACTATTTCAGTGCATTCCTATGGCCTTACGAACATTTTTGCAAATAAAACTTCAATTACCATTATTTTAATGCTATATAGCTACTAAATTCAGAATAAAAAGTATAGTCCTTGAGAAAATGCTTAATTTTGAAATAGAAGTGTTCTACTGTGTGTGTTTAAGCACATTTTACCTCTGGTATAAAGGTGTAATGTGAAAACCTGCAGATAAAAGTGAACTTGTCATGTGGTTAACTTGTAAACCTAATCATTAATTGTGTATTGATGTATATAGACAGAAAAACCAAACCCAGCTCCTAAGAAAACCTTCATAGTCCAATAGTTTTATTATTTCATGTGAACTTTTTTACAATGTGTGTCTCAAATAAAAGTTACATAATGAAAAGCATTTTGGAGTATTTGTATGAAATATTCCACATACTTTTTATACAGTTGGCATTTCCACTCTGCTTTTGATACGTTTGTTGTGGAAAGATGTCCAGCTGAGTTGCATCTGTAAAGTTTAGTTTAACTAGGAATAAACCACAAGGGTTTTTGTCTGGCTTTGCTTGTTCCTAAACTTGACTCTTCTTTAGAGTTGTCCAGAAAAATTATTTATTTCTGTAGTAATTGCTTAAATCTAAGAATATTATTTTGATGACCTTCAGTTTCCTAAGAAACCATTTTTCCAGACATTTAGTATCATTAAATGGCCTTTCAAAGTAACTTCTGAGCAATGCTTGTAAAGGTAATATGAGACACAGTTTCAAATTTGATTAAGAATTATCTACTGGCTTAAGCTGTTAACATTTTCTTTTGTGTTGTTGCTTTAAATCAGCATTATATGAAAAGTATGATTCTGAAATAACCTGGAGCACAAATATCATTGCATCAATATAGCACATATTGTTCATCCAGCATCCTTCAACACTGAGGAATAAATCCCAAATTGAGGGATTTGACAAATACTCATTAGCTGTTACATTAGCAATAGTTTCTGCCTTTCAAATTATTGTGGTTTGGCAGTAGCTCGGAATTGGTACAATAATTAGCAAACCTAAGGAAAGTTTATCGATCCAAGACAAAAGCAGGTTAATAGTTGAGACATCATAAGGAATAAATGGGAAACTCTCATGTATGACAGCTTCTAAAGGGTGTTTTCTGTGTTCCTCTCACCAGCTGTGTTTAGCTGAAAGCTAAATTCAAAACCTAAAAGTCTCTACCCTAAGCAACGCAAAGCTAGAGTTCCATCCTTGAAACACCTTACTATTTCTTGATTCTGGTTTGCTTTGTTGTGCTTGTTTTCAGACTTCTGGCAGACAAATTTGCTGCTTTAGGAGCAGCTGTTTAAGCATTGTCTTACATATCCCCTAGATATGAACTGGCTTGAGATGCTCAGCAGTCCTTAGGTCCTCACAGTAGTTAGTGACATTTTAAGTACATTTACATTCTGCATTTGTTAAAAGGAAATAGCAGGCATGCCTACACTACATTAAAATGGTCATTTATTACAGGTTTTGTCTGGATCTATTTTTGGTTGCAGACTAGCAATTATGATACAAATACTGCACACTCGTAGATCAGAGGCACGTTGTTGGTACACATGTAGAATGTATCCAGTTTTTATAATCTGGTAAATTGTCTTTTTCATAAATTACTCTTTTTCCAACTTGGTTGACTAGTGGCTCTTTAGAATTCTTGAACTATACCAAAGTCATCAATATAATAACATTTCACAATCATTTTTCTTTACAAAGATTCTAATCTTCAAAAGATGAGATACATAAATGAAGCTTTTATGTTGCATAATGTTCTTGCCATCTGGAGGTTTAAAGAAAGGGCATGGCATGGAATGCAAGACATACTGAAAAGTTGTGCTCTTGGATGTGTTGCAGTTGCTTCAAATTTTTTTTACTGTCTTCAGCAGAGCACATCAGCAATAAGCTGCTGGTGTGAACAAATGCTACATGAATAATGAATTCTTCTGAGCACACAGTCGGTACTTGATAGTTCAATTTGTGAAATACAGTTGTAAGTTATGAGCAGGATATGAGCGTTTTGCCCATCTGAGGAATTACCAGGTTTAATGAATTGTGTAAAGTTGTGTAACTTAAACTGTTCTGCTGCATACATTGTACTGCCTTCAGAGTGACCAAGAACTCTGTGAATATGCACTAAGTCTTGAGAATTTCACCCTAGTTAATCTGAAATACCTTCCTTGAGTAGGTGGCTGAGATGACTTGCTGCAGTTGTGACCTTTTCTGCCTGTGCCACCCTCCAGAGGCGTGTCCATGACACACAGCTCTGACTGGTGTCCCGAGGCCTCACGTTCAGCACTGGGCTCTCAGATCCATGCACTTGCTTCAAAACAGGGTTTGATTTCTCAGGGAAATGCTACCATTGTGCTCACTGACCTTTCTGACTTGGTTTAACACCTTTGCAGAACAGCATAAAGCGATGATGCTCCTGTGACACTTCCTTTGGGACAGGAGCTGGCAGAGTCCAGGGATGACGCTGTGTCCTCACTTCCAGTTCTGCCTCACCCACAGACATATTTTTGTATGCAGTGGAAAAGTGCAGACTTCACGTATCCAATTAACTACAAGTGAAGTGCAAATTATATAATATTTTTTTTAAAAGGAAAGTTGAATGTTTAATTTATTTTCATGCCGTTCACAAATCTGTACTGCTACTTTTACTTACTTTTTAATTTTTCCTTTTTTATTTTCTTTTTCCCTCCAGGCAACATAGGAACTAACTAGCTCTGGTCTGTATTCTAGATGGACAGAATTTCTTCAACAAGGCTGAACAACTTCTGTCCCTGTCTTAATGCTGCCGAATGCTGCTTCTGAGCTTCCTCACCCAACTGCAATGACTTTGTAACCCTCACACTTGTGCTCTGAACCAATAAAACACAGGCAAAAGGCAACCACATGTGTCTTACATCCTCTTTATATGTAATTTTTCAGAATAGCACTGGTAGATGTACTTGAAATTAGGAAAACAGCTGAGCAGCTCCTTGTGCCAAGTGTTGGGAGGGACCGGCCTTTAAAACCAGGTCTTGATTAATTAATTGAGTTCAATATGCTATTTAGGCAGTCAGGGCTGCGTTACTCCGACTGCTTCGTCTGCTTGAAGGGAGGGCAGGGACAAACCCGGTGCTGCACGAGGCAGGGCTGGAGCCCTTCCCCTTCCTGGTCTCCCGTTTAGGAGCGGCCAGACCCCGCTGCCCGCCTCGCTGAGGGGATCGAGGGCCGGACCCCTCTGCCCGCCTCGCCGAGGGGATCGAGGGCCAGACCCACTGCCCGCCTCGCTGAGGGGATCGAGGGCCAGACCCCTCTGCCCGCCTGGCTGAGGGGATCGAGGGCCG
>VZRO01000212.1:38293-81374 GCA_013397915.1 Daphoenositta chrysoptera
CGGCGGCCCCGCGCTCGGGGCAGAGGGCACGGCGGCCGCAGCGACTCGGAGCTTTCCGCGCGCGGTCGCGGAGGGGAGGCCGGGGACGGGGACGGCTCCCAGATGCGCTTTTCTGAGGCGGCGCAGGCAGCTCCCGCCCGCCCCGGCCTCTCGTCAGACGCTCCTGTGGGTACCTCACGCCCCCACCCCCGGGGTGCCGGCGGGGAATGCGGGCACGGCTCCCCGGGAAACCAGCGTGGTCCGTGAGCGCGGCCTCGCGGGCCCAGGCGGCCGCCGGGGACCTTGGCCCAGGCTCCCCACAGCGATCCTTGGTGGCCATAAATGTCCGCAGCGCCGTGTCCCACGGCCTCGGGCACCCTCTGGGCGGTGACCCCACCGTGCGGGGTACGCCAGGTGCGGGCTGTGCCTGTGTGCACCTCGCCGCCGCGCCGGGGCACCTGGGGATACACAACCCAGGGATCTTGGCGTGATGGTCGCTGCGGTTTGGTTACCCCTGGGGCGTTCCTGAGGAAGCTCCCAGCGCTGGGTTACGGTGAGCGGGTGACCGGGGTGTCCCGGGCGGGAGAGGGCGGCCCCGAGCCCCGGCCCGCCGAGCTGGGCCCATTCCGGCTCTGATGTCTGGGCGGGCCCTCCATTTTCATACGTACTATTTCGTGTGCACTTTTGTGCATACTCATTTCAAGTCCCTGTTGTTTAATTTCTGGTGCCTGGCAGGTATTCCCAAGAACTGTAGCTATGGTAGAAAACAGACTATTACCAGAAGTGTTTTTAAAACCTGCTCCTATTTTTCTCTATTTTCCTACGCAGTGTAGTTAGGCTAGTAGTCCTTTCTCTTTCACCATTAATGTAGTTTGCTTAAATGGGAAGGGTTATTTAACTGGTTCTCAACCACCCTGTCCACATCAGAGATGAAATTGCTAGTTTAAATCTCTCTTAAAATAAAAAAGTAGTGTCTTGTCATGGGAAATGCTCACTTTAACCTATATTTGTTTTGTGGTATTTACTCTGTGACCCTCTAACCAATTTATTTGCCTTGTGGAGATCCTTAGTAGAAATTTCAAATGCTAGTGGAAAATGCAGTATGTGTAACCTTCTTCAGGTTTTTTGTCCCCTCCTTGGTTCCAGGGCTTTTGTCTGGCTGGTCTCCCTGTTGCTTTTTTCTCATGTGTGTTTTGTTCCTGTGCAAAGGGGGGGTAGCCATTAAGTATCAGTATGGAAAAATGTGCTCATCTTTGAAATGGTGTTTTCTGTGCTGCTCCAGGAAGTGTTCTGATTTACCTATGACAGACTTTTGAAGTAAGTGATATTTCTTATTCACTGGAGATTGCTTAAATGTGGAATCGTATTGGACAAACAGCTTACATTAATTTAATATCATTAGTTCACTTGTGGCAACATAATTTCTCAAAAGTTAGTTTTGATAATAGAAAATAAAATTTTTGCAGCCATAAACAAAATAATAAACCGTAGGAATGGTAATTTTAAAATTTGTTTCATTGGTGCAAATTGGAGATCTAACACAACTAATGAACTTTCCTTCATAGGGAGGGCCACCTTTTGGAAAAAAAGAGAATTTAAAACAAAGTTTATCTTTCATTTATGTCTCAGGCTATGATCTCAACGTGCCCTACTTTTTAGTAGGAAAAATTAGTAGGAAAAATTTAGTAGGACACCCTACGAATTTAGAGTCGTGAAGTTTGCTAGAGACCTAAGTTTTCTAGCAAAGTAAGAAACTGTTCTTTGTATTTATTAAATACACATGGAAAACAAAGAACAAAAGAGGAAACTGGTGAAAATTGTCTGCACCACCTCTTTTGCTCTTTCACTTTCTGTGTAGCAATTCCAAAAGGAAAAGCCCTTCTCGATAGTCCTCCAGAGGGCACATTACCTCGGGTTGAGAAAAAGGTTACTAAGGTTTTGTTCAATATATTCCTTCAAGAAAATCATAGAAGAAAAAAAATATAAAACCTAGCAAATATTTTGCTTTTGACTCTATTTTTCTAGTGGATGAATTCCTGGGAGATTTTATAAGACCTATGCAATCTGTACAGAAGCAGTTACAGTTTAGTTCTATAAAAATAGCTTAGAAATGTTCTGTGCTGGCAGCCTTTAGGCAGTCTGCTGGAAAAGTGAACCAGTGAACAGAAATGCATAGGATCATGGTGCCTGTGCAAATACGAGGTGTGATTATTAATTTAGGAGAAGGGGCCGCTATTTGAATTTATCAGTGAAAAATGAGATGCATCCAAAGTGACTCAATTTTTATTCGTAAGTTTTGACAGCTGTGTGTGTTACTAACTGATAGAAACCTCTTTAGTAAGCTATTGTTGCCATTGCTTAAAAAAGTATTTGGTATTCCTGGGAAGAACTTGGGTCAGTAGTATGTAACTATTAAATTTATATTGTATGTGCCTCCAAAAATATTTTAATATACTAAAGACCATAGGTACCTAGTTTGGTAGAAAAATAATCCTTGAGTATAACACTTGACATTAAATTCCTTGTTCCATAGTAAATGTTCTGGCATTAATGTTTATTTTTACATTTCCTTTCGCTATTGTTTCCAAACTTGACTGTATGGTGTTGAGAGGAAGTAAAAGAAGTGACAACTTTTCTGACTTTCCCATGTGTGAGTCACTAGATGGTGCCATTTCACTTCTCTGGAACCAGAAACTATCTCACAAATTTTTAGTAACAGTTGGTGGTTGTGTTTTTAAAAGAAAACAATTGGTCTTCTTATATTTGTTTACATGTTTTACTGATGCAACGAGACCAGACTTGACAAAAAATACACATTTTAAATGTAGAATTGTTTGAGGGTCTTCAGGTATCTGCAGCTTATGTGAATTATGATTCACATACTATTTCAGTTGAGGCATAGTGGTTTTCATCCACTGACAGCTGCTCTGCATTTCTCAGTGTACTAAGAACTGAAAAGAATAGAGTTAACAGTGGCCCATTTATATCTCTTGCTGTAGTCCTGGGATATCACAGAAACCCCTCAGTGCAGTTTCATGTAACATGCTAAAAGTTGTTTGTGGAACAGTTATTTTGTAATTTCACATAGAAAATGTGTGTAACACAATTCATGTGCTGACTGCCAGTTAGGTACAAGTGATGGGTATTATTTCCAAGTTTAACCACTAAATTGTCTGTTTAGCTGGTCAGAAATGGAGAGGCTTCCAAAACCATTTTTGCAAAATGGCTTGGACACCTTTTTTGTGAGAATGGCAAAGTAGAACTTTACATTCACAGGAATGCTTGTTATAAATAAAATTATTTATTTTGAGATATCCTAATATTGGGTTTGACTTGCTGGCCATCAGTTTTTTGTCAGTGAGAAATGATGTTATAAAACTGTAGCTGCTGTATTGTGGTAGAAAGTGTTTTACAGTTCGACAAGGTGCAGTGAGTTAGGTTCAGCATGGAACACCTTTATCAGGGTGAGAAGAAGCAGGGAATACTGAATTTGTGTAAAGCCGTGCAGTCGGTGGGTTACGGTTCTGAGCTGGACCGTGGGCAGAGCCTTTGGAACTTTCACCATAACCAAGCAATGTAAAACCCCCAGAAGGTCTGCCTGGTTGGGTGAGGTGCTTGGTTTCCCGAGGCTTCCAAGTCACGGTCTCTTTGCTACCTTTTACATATTTTGTGAAGAGCCAAGCACTTCCCAAACATGTGTGGTAGAGAAATGGAGATTGGGCATATCCTGGTGCTGGATCCTCAAGCTGAGGATCAAACTGATCTACCTCAGCCTGCAGGTTCTTGGCAGTTCTTGGTTCTTGGCTGCACAGCCCTGTGGGGCCTTCCAGCAAATCACTCCTGGTTTGTCATCCACGCTGGAAGGTGGACATGGTGGGAAATCTTGTGTGCGTGTTACAAAGTCTCCTGGTTGCTTTTGTTTGGCTTAATTAAAGAACAGGGAGTTTGAAATCTGTCTGTAAACATTTCCTGCTGAATATGCAGCCAAAACTGAAACAAGGTATCAGATTTTACTGTGGTAATATTTCTGATTATCTGACATTTTTGAAATGTAGAACATATAAATATTGCCTTATTTTTAAAGGTCTGTGTGGTAGGTAAGCTCCAATCTATGTTTTCTAATGATGAAGGAAAATGTCTTTTAAATAGAAGGAAAACACAAGAAAAATAAAATAAAGTGAAAGTCTTAATAAGATTTAAATATTCCTTGCAAGCTAATAATAAAAACTTAAGTGTCTTGTTGAAGTTTTATGTCCTAAGCTATATTTGTGGTTGAAAAAAAGCCTGCACCACAATTAAGTTATAAACTGATTTTTCAAAATATACTCAATGTGTAAGAGTAACTATTTATTGTTTTCTTTCAGAATTTCAGAAAATTTGATTACTTGAAAATAATAAAAAGGCATTGCCAGTAGTGATGGTTGTTCAGAGCCACTTGATGGCATCTGCCTTGTGAATTCACCAGTTCCATTTCTTTAAGGTCTTGACAGAAGGCAAGTGAAAATAGGGCAGCTCATCAAGCCCCTGTAACATGCACAGAGCTACAACCTGGTGATCTTGTAGTGTGGAAGTTCAAGGGAAGATCCCACCCAGCAGCTGGCCAGCTATGGGTATCCAGCTGCCCAGCCATGAGATATAACTATTTGCTCTGTCTTTGTTGTTTGCTGTGTTTCTGGGTCTGCTAATCCTGGAAATGCACGAAATGGGAGCACACAGCTGCAGCCAACACAGTAATTATTACAGGACCGTGGCTTTTTTAAAACCTCCAATTTCTTTATAATGATGCCTTTTCATTTCACCTCTCCAGCTCTTTGACACCAGCCATCTCTTCTCATGTGAAAAGCTTTGGATGTTACTTACATTCCTGGTACTTGGTTGAACTATCTTTATTTTTTTAAATATCAGTATTTGTTTAGTTTTTAACTTGGCTTTTGTCAGGCAGCAGTTTGCAATGCACAGTTCCAGCCTTCTCATGGGTACCCCATATCTGGGCATCTTAATAGTTCAGTTGTAGCTTCCTGCAATAATAAGACAAATGATTCAATATTCCATTTGTGTGTTTGATTAAGGGTAACAGATTTAAAATTGAGGACTAGGTCTTAAACTCAGAAGAGAATTAGTGTGTTGATCTTGCTACAGAATTAATGAAAATAGCATTTTACTTCAACATTTTAAGCTTTGCAATAGCAAAACTATTCTGTTTTCTTTCTGCCATTTTAGCTGAAGTCCAGAAAGCTTTTTTTCCCCCTAAAGCTTCTATGTTTAATATGCTTTTTCAAAATTTGCTTTTGTGGGGTGTTAACTTTTAGGTGTCTATGTTAAAAGTAATCCTTCGGGATTTGTTTTCGTACATTAGAGATGATACATGAGGAATTTTTTGTGACTCAGTATTTCCTTGGCAGATTTTGAAACACAGTTATCCAAGATGTGTTATACCCTTACACACTTCATAGCAGAGAAGGTGTGAAAATAAGCTATTTATCATGATCCCACTGCACACTTTTAGCAGAGTAGTCCTGTGACTGGTCAGCCAGTTCTGACTAAGCTCAACCAAGTTGACTTCAAACTTTGTTATATAAACTATTATAGGATGTCCTGGAGTAAGCTCTCGTTTCTGAACTAAAAAAGAAAACCTGGTAGCTGCTGTTTTGATAACCTCTTCCTGAGAGGAGGAATTCTTGCCTGAGCGAGGAAGTGGAACAGTCAGTAAAGCACCTCTGTGAGGATATCTGTATTTGCTGACAGGAAGTGAATACTCTGAGATTACCCAGTCACGTTGTGAGGGTGTTGTCACACACAGGAAGGGATTTCCTTCTGTCACAAAGAAATGGAAAGAGAGGTCTACATCCCTTGTGGCATCTTATTCTTCCACTTCACTGGCTCAAGTTATTTAGGCTTCATTTCTGCTGTGGGAATCTCAGAAATGGGTCATTCCATTTAAAAAAGAAGTGAATTGAGATTTTTTAAACTTGGTTTAATTTATTATGGTAGCATGTTAACTACATCTGTCTTTCTGATCATGCCTGATTTTTTCCTGAACATACTGTGCATGTAAGAGTGACAAAAGAAAGCTGCTGGAAACTATTAAAAAAAAAGGGATCCTTCAAGAGGTTTATTAAATGACAGTGGCTACAGAGACCAGAAAACATATGAGCTTAGATTCTTTCAGCTTAGGGACCACTGGCAATGCAAACTGGTAATACAATATTAAAGAAAAACAATAATTCCCATATGCTTGGATTTTCAAAGGCAATATGGATTTTATAGGAGGCCTCTGTGCAATTAGAGAGTGTTGTAAGTGGGAATAGCAAGAATATGATTTCTCTTCCTTTTTTTCTTTTGCTTAAGAAACAATTCTGAAGGAGACATTTTCTCCCAAATGTGTAATGTGTTTAATATGTTTCCCTTGCTGGTACTGTGAGATTTTCCTCAAAGTAAGCATGTAGTGCTTGGCTGAGGTTTTTATGCTTCTTTTTACAGGTGTCAAGGATGCTACATGCAAAAGAGAGTGATTGATGGGTGTTTCTAATCCTCTGAAGTGAAGATTAAAACACACCATAAAATGTTACTCTTATAGAAGAAACAAGAGAAGCCAAAGAAACAGCATAAAAATTTATTATGTAATCATGTCTTTAAACACCTTTATTCAAAGAGTAAGTTATGTCCCCTGTAGCACACAAATGCTGCTTTTTAAGTAATTTCAGACATTTCAACGAGATGATCTTTATGTGCTTGTTTATGTGGGATAAAAATGCTGGCATATGCAGTGTACTCAGTTGTAAGATTGTGCTCCTAAATTTAATGTACAGTAAGTATTAATAAGTTATTTCTCCTTGCACTCAAAAGCCTGCTTTTGACATCACATAATTTTCTTGGGGATAGAAGGCGAAGAATCTAAAACACTCTCTGCTGAAACAGTCTGAATCTGCCATCTTGAAAGGAGATAACACATATGATAAGAGTTTATTTCTTTGAAATCACAGATGTGGTGGTGCTGCAATTGAATGTAAAAGGGATCTAAGTATAAAGTTCAGATTGAAATTTCCCTAGCAGTGTTTAGCAGCATTCAGACCTGAAGTTATTTTAGGTATAATCCTGTGGTCTGTCACTTCCTGTGTGCATACTGAAGTACAAGCATTTCAGATCCACACTGTAGATGTCAGGTTTAAGAGGAATTCTGTATGCATTGGGGTAGGCTGGATACACCCTATTCTTCCTGAAGTCAATGACATTCCACTTTGTCTGCAGTGGAATCAGGTTTATGCTTCTCACTTCCAAAAATGCATAATGAGACTCGAGTATCTAGCTTATGAGGTTTGAAAAGATAATTTAGATTTCTTTCTAGGAATTAGATTACTAAGAGAGCTAAACCAGAAGAAAACATCTACTGTGTAATTGCAGCTGTAATATATACTGAAAAATCTATCAAGATTTCATGGTTAAATGACAAGTCTGCTTAACAGCAGCAGCAACTACATTATCTTCACATCATTCACACACACACTATAAATAAGAGCAGGATAATAAGACAATCTTCTCTAATTCCAGTGACAGTCAGAGGCTGACTTCCTTAACAGATTTGTGAGGGTGTGTAATACCTGGAAAGTGAGCTGTTCCTCTAGCAGTAGTGTTTTCTCAGCACTGAGTTCCTGGGCTTGAACCCCATTCATAATCCATGTGGCTTTCATTGCATTTACACTTGTCTTTTCCTCTAATATTACAATTCCACTGGTGAATGCACTGGCATCATATCCTGTGCTTTTCAAAACTGTATCTGCTGAAAAACCCATTTCCAATACTGATGTCAAATACAGTTTGCCCTTTTTCTTGTATATATTCATACTGCTAAAACCAATACCTTGTTTTATCAGGGAAGAGTGCTTGTAGCTTGATGAGTGTCTTCAGATTTGAATACCTGTGGGAAAACCTGTGCTAAACAAACCATAAAACTGGAGTTTAGGATTAACTGTAAAATCAATTAAAACACCCAGACTCAGTAAGCAGCAGACATGAAAAGAATGTGGTGAGGAATTCAGCTCAGGGGGATTCACTGATCATATCTCTCTGGAAAACAAGAGAACAAGGGCTACAGAAAACTTTTGGCTGGTATGTGTTTTTAGAACTCTCTTGAGGCTTATCATTAGCCAAGAACAAGAGATGTGTTTCACCAATCCAAAATAAATCAGTGCTATGAATGAAAAGGGGCTTTTGTGACAGAGCAGGGCATCAAATTTTGGAGATGTCGTCTTCCTCCTTGTACATGCCTGGTTTGTAGATGACTCCTCTGTTGTCTTCACCTCCCTTTTTGCAGCTAAAATAAAATAAATTCATTAAATAATTGTAATGCCAATGAAGAAAAAGCACAATTAGTTACTTAAAATTGTCCATTATGCATGTATGTGTGAGATTATTTTTCTCTGTACTAGTGCAAATGTCACAGTAGCTTATTGTTACAAATATTTCAGAAGAACACATTTTGTATGCAAGGTCAATGCTGAATGCAAAGGGAATCAGGGTGTAGGAAAATTTGTAATCTTAGATTTTTTTTCCAGGATTTGGCTTTGTTGGCAAACAGCAGCTTAATGATCTTTTGCCAGTACATATTTCTTCCTCTAAAATGTTGTGACCTTTGGGAGGGGTTTTCCTAAAATCCCATTCTTCTTGTTTCACTTAATGTTCTAGGAAAAAATGGAAGGATCCAAAAAGCAATTAGGAGCAGCAGTGCTAGCAAAAAGAAAAAGAAAAGAACAAATGGCATTTGAGAAATAGAAAAACTGGGTAAGTCTGTTTTTGACCCAGTCTGATATCACACAGGGGAAATAATATCTACAGTAATAAAAACAAATCACAGTTTGTAGGAAGAGGTCATGTCTTACAAAAGGTGAAACCTTACCAGTATAAAAAATGTGCAAAGTTTTGGACACACAAGCACTTCTTTGTGTTAGAGGAAAAATATGAAATTTTTTTTGTGATGTGACAGCCAGACATCTTACCTTTTCTTCTTCAGTAGCCAGAAGGCTACTGTGAGAATGATGAGAACTCCCAGAATGCAGGCTATCACAACCGAAAGCACAAAACCTAGGAAAAGAGGGAAAACATGCAAAACTGTTAATGTCATTGCCTCGAGAGGAGAAGGTGAGTCTCTGGTCTGTCATAACATTTGCATTCTGCATCTGCAACCTTTCTACAGCCTGGTCACACCACATTGTGAATATGGAATGGGTAACTTTGCACAGATGTTCCTGGAATGTTGCAATCCCACAGCTGGATCCACAGTTCACAGTGCTGTGACATGAAACACATGCTAAAGTCACAATGCCAACGTGGAGGCACTGGCACAGCAGTCATTGCAGGAATATGATATTTGTGCTGTAATAAATAACAGATCATAAGCAAACCCAAAGAATTAAACCGAGGCAACCAAGGATGTTAAATTTGATGCCTTTTGTTTTCTCAAACAGAACACCATTGAATGTGGACAGCTGAAGAATGATACGCTTTGCTGTTGAGAACATTGCTTAAAGGCATCAAAGAAGGTAAAAATTAATCAGGATATTAGTATGAAGAACTGAGTGATCTCTTGTTTGCATAAAGATTTAAGGATTATCATAATGCTATATTTGTTAGTGACCTTCATGTACATTGTTAACAATGGAAGCCTTTTTTATTTATTTTGGCCTCCGCAAAGATCCTAGAAGTGAACTCCCTTTTCTTAACTGCATTTTCTTAATTTATTTATACATATCAAATCACTGTTTCTCTCTAAAAGCAATGTCAGAGCTCTTTCAGAGTCAAACTGACAGGTTTCATGTTTTCCATCTAAATATTTTCTCTTATTAAATCAGCTGTTGATAAAACACAAATATAAAACGTGGAGTTTAACCTTATTCCGTTTGACCCATTAATTTGAAGTCCAGCTGAATGGAAGAAGCTCACAATCCATGGAATTGAAGAAGAGCTGTTTTACAAAAGGTGAGTTTTGTTACAGCAAAGGTGTATCAAATGGACACAAAAATATAACACCAAAAAGATAACTGTAGAAAAAGAGCTTGTAGTTTGAAGAGGAAGGGTAGGGAGCACTTCTATCTGATGAGAGGATCTTCTTACAAAATTTAGTTAGACAGTATTTCAGCATGGTACCCTAATCAAAACTAGACAGAAGTTCCTGTTTAACTCGTGGGCAGTGGGTGGTTTGAACATCGTAACAAATTCCAGCTGCATGTATGTGAAGCTGATTTTATTGGAATAAATTGCTGACAGACAAAATATATCACAAACATGTGTGAGTTTTGCTGTGTAATCCTTAAAGATTAGAGGCTTTTTGCAATGTGGTTCTTATTAATAGTGAGCATGCATTTAGATACTCATTACTGGCATCAAAAATATGGATGACTGAACACTTCAGTCATTTTCAATTTTGATGCAAAACACAGGCCAGTGGCCCCATCTTGTGGTGTCTGTGCTCAGCTGAAGGTGGCAGCTCTCAGGCTTGTCACTGATAAGGCAGAAAAGTTGCTCTGAAAACCTGCTTGGTAGGGGCCTAGATGTGCACAACAGGAGTTCTTTTACAAATTTCTGTGGTTGCCTGACACAATCTTTGATACTGTGCATGGCCTCTCCTTCCCTTCTTAATAGGTGTACTCTGTTCCTATTTGAGGTACAGCTGACTGCATCAGGCTGGGCACTTGCAGCAACCAGGTGTACTTCTTTGGGCTTTGACAGGAGCCTTTTTTCTTCTTTTTCTTTTTCTTTCTCTTTCTTTCTTTCTTTCTCTCTCTCTTTCTTTCTTTCTCTTTCTTTCCTTGATTTTTTTTGCCCTTTAGGTGAGGGCCTGCACCTGTGAGGGAGCTTTTGTGACTGCAGTAAGTGGAATGTGAGATTATGGGGGCCATGAATACCTTTTCTGAAATGGGTTGAACATTTTTTCTATGGTTCACTGATACAGTCAATGAGCTTTTGTAATTAAATGTACTTAGACTGAATGGGGGTTTCTATTAAAATAGCACTGAGCAATGTCTTTCACAGCCATAGAGACTGGTTCTGGGGTATGAACAGCAGGATGGGCAATAACCCCTACAATTTAACTCTGCTAAGTCGTGCCAGCTTTAAAGATACATTGAAAATGCTTTTATAGCTGGTGTCCTCTCTGCGTGGGAGCCAATAATGTGGCTTAGCAGAGGGAGAACCAAATGTTATTATTTGGTTTGGCTCTGGTTCACAGCAACAATTTTGAGAAAGTCACATCTGGGTCAAATTTTCCCCCATAAATGGAAATAATAATGCTTACACTATTTCTGTGAAGTGCTTGGAGATTCCTGGATGAAAAGTATAGTGTCTGTTTTTCAGTTATTGGGATCATGGGTTGTAACTCTCTACCTTCTACTATTAAGTACTGAGTGTGATTTACAGAGAGAATATAGTCAGGTGCTGAAAGGTCAGCTTAAGAAACAGATGGAAAATTGCATTTCTCACTTCTGACTGACCATTCTGACTCAGCAGATCAGTGGCTCATAGGTTTGGTAAAAAATTGACAACATACCCTTGCCAAGCCCACCAGTATTGAATTTTGATTAATAGAGGATGAGGATAGAAAATGTAAAAGTTGGATTGCTAGGATTTCATAGTGAACCTGTCTCAATCACAAGGGAGCTGCTCACTCTGGAACTTTTGGTACTTTGGGAAGTGTTTCTGCAGTGGCATTGCTACAGTAGATTGTTTGTGCAGAGATTTAAGACCCTGCAGAGGAAGCCTTAGTCTCAGAAACTTGGCAGCTGTATTGCAAATTCTGCTGGTTGAAATCATTGCACATAATCTGACTTGAGCAGAGATTTGAAGAGGATTGCTGAAATAGCCATTCTGGACCCAACTAGCTCTCTAGCTGGCAGCCAGTGTTTGAGACTGGAGGCTGGAGAAGAAAATTTTAACCTCTTCGTGGTCATATAAGAATGCCGTGGGGGGCATTCTTCTGGTTGGCCAATCCATAAAAGCAGAAAAGAGGCTGACATACTCCAGTTCTTCCCCTCTTTCACTATTCAGTCATCTTTTCATTTACTCAAAATATTGTTTGTGCAACTAGTATCAGTTTGTATATTAATCACAGAGATGCGAAGGAATGTTAATTTGGTAAACTTATAATTTTCCCACTTATTATGTTTAGAATCTAGCAACAAGCGAACTACTAGTGTAATTCTCATTTTAAGAGATCAGCCAACTTTTGGTGACAAATCTAAATCATCTCTAATTTCAGAGAAATGTTTTGCCCAGGATTTGTTTTGGCTGATCTCTAATTTTCACTTTTCTTTTATGTAGTTTTTTATTAGAAGAGCTACGTTATGAAAGGGCCTGTCTGCAGAGGGGAATGGCAAGAACAGCTACTGCAGTGTGCCTGCAGGGAGCTGTTTCTGCAGTGGCTGTTGTGTAAAAGTGTCCAAAACAGACAACTCCTGTGTTCTCTGTTCTTTCATCTAAACAGTGAAGAAACTGACAGGAAAAGTTGAAATGATGTGCTAACACATTTTATTAATTTCAAAGTTTACTGCTTGGCTAATGTCTTTTGTGAAGTCTGCTTTTTCTTTTAGAAATCTTTTATTCTCGATTTCAGGCAGTGTAGTGGCTTGCCTAGATTCATCTGCCTTGAGTGTACATGCCAGCTTCACAGGTCCTTAAGAGTATTTGTTTGCAAAACAACGAAGAAGTTGGAACAATGCATTTTGCACAAACAATATACTCAAAGGCCCTTCTAGGGGGTACAGCTCAGTTTCTCACCACAGATGCAGACTTTCATGCAAAGCTCCCCACCAAACTTATACGTTGTCATTGTGTAACACTGCATAGTTAAGCTTTTGGATCCGTTCTTCCTCATAAAATGGGGTTGGTTTTTTAAATTTGTAATACTGGACCATACAATCCAATGTTATGAATTATATTTATTTGCCAAGTATGAATTCCTCAAGGACCTCTTCTGATTCTGTGTAATTTCCCCAAAACAGTGTCCCTGAAAGGCAAAGTTGTGACTCCCTTTAAATGTGTGGTCTGCATAAGATCAAGCCTGACAATGCTGAGAACCAGCAAATGTCACTGGTGAGACAAGGCCATCTTAAGCACTTACAGGGGCTGAAACAGCTCAGCTGTGGAGCTGTTTAGTATTTGGAGTGACAGCAAATACTTCTGCCAAGCATGACAAGGCCAATCATGTCTTCCTTCTTTTATCTCCTTGCCTTTGATCAGAAGGGTTGCAGGACTTGCCTGATATCCATTGTGGAAAAGAATTCTTATCTACCCTGGGAATACCTTATTCTTGTTCAGTTGCCCATGCACCAATGCAATACAAAAAAAAAAAAGGCAACAAAGTGAACTGCAGGGAAAGGAGATTGCTGTGTTTTTGTAGTGGTACAGTGCAGCAGGACTGCCATTCCAGTACTTCACATTTACACAGATCACTGTGCACTGTTTCTTTGCTCAGAAGCATTCATACAACTCACCTTCACGGAAGGAGATAAAAACCAGTCTTTCATGGAATTCCTGAACGTTTCTGAAGTTATCAACCATTTCCAGGGGTTCTGGGTCATCACTCTCTGTGCAGTACATGGCTGTTTCCAGTGCCAGTAACTAGAAAGGGAAGGACCTGTTCAGCTCCCAGAATACAGAGCAAGCAGTGCCAGTGTGGGATCACTGGGAATGTTTGAAATCAAAGGGGTAGTCAATGGGAAGAGGATACATTAAGTCATAATTAAGTCTCGTGTGGCCTGTGAACTAAATACAGAATAATGTGTGAACAGTGTGACAGCTCCAAGTCCATACCTGTATTTTGTTTATATCCTGATAAAATTACTCCTTACTATCAGATTATCTGCCAGGAAAACTGGATGGGAGGAAACATGGTAGACTTTTCCAGTATGCTCTCCCTGGCACAGTCTAGCTCCTAAGTGGTATTAAAGGCTACTATTTGAAAGAACTCTTTATTTTGGTAGAGACATCATCTGACAGAATGGACAAAGGTGAGAATGTATTTTCAAAATGAGGAGCATGCAGTAATTTCATCTGAGATTTTGATAATAACATTTTCCCCCTGTGTCTATAATTAGGTGAATCAGAAGATAGTGATTGTGAGTTTATAGTCTATGTAAGCGGCCACTGAAGAGCAAGAGAAGTTAATTAGATAAGCACAAGAAATGTAAACTGGGAGAACAGCTAGGAATTCAAGATTGATAAATAACACAACACAAGCTTTTTAGAAACTTTCCAACCCACCTAAATCCATCAGAATCAATGTACCACTAAAATACTTGGTGAATAGCATTCAGCCATGAAGCCCAAACAAAATAATCTGCAGGTAACTCATGGAAAAACTTAGAGCAGGGAGTAAGTACATAATGAAAATAAAAATTCATCTCACTTGACTGTGATTTTTTCAAGCTGATACTGTACCAATTGCTGTGCAGCTGTCTGTCCTTTGTTCTGGCCAACTGAAAATGTGCTAACAACAAGCAGAATGGGATATTGATTTATGTCAGTTCTGTGCTGTTCTTCCCACTCAGAGGATTTTAGCAAATGGTCACCTTTCAGTACATAAGAGAAATCCAGGAAATGAGAATATGTATTTACAGTTCTTTAGCAGACACAAGTCAGGGAGATGTGCTCTGTTGGAACTTGCCTGCTCTTGAGAAATTTTAACGGGGTGTCGGAAAACTGTCCAGAGAACGCTTGGGTAGCAGGGAGGAGTTGTCAGGGATCCTTCATAGCGATAATACTCATCCAGTCTGTCAGGAAGCAGTTCTTGAATATTGAAACCAGGCACCAGCACCTTCTGATCTAAAAAAGGGGGTTTGTGTTAAATATTGCATCATGACTACACAGGTAGTGTTTCAGTGAAGTGGATTTGCTTGTCAGTAAGACATTTTCAGTGTCATATCACTAGTATAAGAAAAAAGCCTTTTAGCAGAAGTGATCCCAGTTTAATAAGTTTAATACAGCTTTTTAAGTTTCCTTTTTACAAATCTTGTCTAAGATACCAAATCAGAGTCCTCTAAGATAAACTGTGGCCATATTAACTAAAAAACACCTTGTGGAAGAAATGAGGCCCAGTCAGAATCACATGGGGCATGCTAGCCATATGCGCTCCCCAGGAATGCACTGCATTTGGAAGCCTTTCACAGTTTGTGACAGGTTTGCCTGGGATCACAGGACTGTTTCTTCAGCCAGTTCAATCCCTCTCAGGGTGACATCTGATGCTCTCAGCCATTCTCAATCTGATTTAGCCACTCACCCTTGTATTTCACATTCCGGAAGTGCCTGAAGATCTTTTCATAGGATGGGTTGAAGGGTCCAATCTGCAATGATCACATTATCAACAGCTGTGCAAATCACCAGTTTGAATATGAGTCTGTGCTTCTGGCCTGTCCTAAGGCAAGTGCCTCCACTGTCCAGATATTCATGTGGCATAAGCATCTTATAAGTCAAAACATTCCCTCTGTCCTCAGAGCTCCAGGGCGATTAGAGCTGCTGTATCATAATGCTGCCTTTACAACTACAGTGCAGACCTTTTGTGTGCACGTGGAAGACCCTACTGCCCTTGCCTGCTCAGAGTGCTGTGCAAATGAAGAGAAACCCCTTCCTCTGAGAGCATTGCAGGCAGAAGTTCTCAGCTGCCAGGCTTCTCAAATCATCTCCTGGTTTCCAGTCAAAGCCACATTTTTCCACCCACAAATATTTTTTAATCTTCTGTTCCTCACAGTCCAGGGAGGTAAAGAATGAATGACACTGTTGGGTACCACAGAGCCACAGGGCTACAACTCAACTAGTTGGCAAAGGCTATAACTCAACTATCACACAAGACAATGTTTTTCAACTGCTACCAGCACCTTTTCAGTCTAATAATCAATGCCTTTTTTATGAATTCTTCAGAGCTGGTGCTTAGCAACTCCTCTGACAACCAGACATAGTAAACTTGTGTCCTTACATCAACTGTAATAACCACCAGCTGTCTGAAAGCATTTCCAAGACCTAATCTCCATTGTTCTCTAATTTGATTTTCAAACACCATTGCTTAGAAATAACCAGAATCCCAGCATTATTCCCTAGCATAATATACAATACTCCGACACTTCTCGCAGCTACAACTTCCAAATGAACTGAAATTTAACACAAAATTGCGGTCAGAATCTTAGAGGGGCTAGGAAGTGAGCTCGGGTAATATTAATGAGAGCTTTTTTTGCTAACTTGAACATTTTACTTTTTTGACGGAAATGTGGAAACTTGTGGGTTTGGTTTGTTACGCTGCAGAAAATCCTCACATCTTAAAATGATCTTTACAGTTATCTTATTGAGGAGTTTTAATCCTCAAGAAAAAGGAGAATTAAATATGTATATGCTACTAATTTTTTTTTGTTTAAGATCATTATTATTATCTTCATATGTGGGACTTTAGAGAGGAAAATTGGAAAGCCGTCGTTCTGACATCTTAAAATGTCACAGAATGTACTCATTTACTGTAATCTGTGATTCAAAGAATCTGGGAAGTTAGCAGGGAGAAGACTGTGGTTAAATCCTAATTACATGTAGTGGTCAAAAGCAGGGTTGTGCCTGCCTGTGCCTCTCTGCTGTGTTCAAACTGCTTCATGCTACAGTAGGCAGCTTTGAGTAAATGAGCTTGAAATTCACTGTTGCCTCTTGTTTGATAAAAGCCACCAGTCATTAGTTTGTAAATGAATGCAAGAATGGATTTAACATAGCTGAAGTTAATTTACTAAAAAACTTGAGGAAATACTCAAAATTCCTCTTTTCTTAATGTTTGCCCCTGGTTTGGTATGTGCTGGTAGAATCTGACCTTTTTTTTTTTTTTTTTTTTTGGTGAAAGAGAAAAGGAAGAACCTTTATTCAGCCACTGTATTGTTAAATAATGTAGGTAATTTTGTACATTAAAGGTCTCTCATAACTGAATGATTGAAAACATATTCTAAATGAACAGAAAAAAAAAAGATCCTGTATCCTACCTCGAGGAGAACAGCCAAAACTGCCAGTCCATCTGCTTTGTCCATTGCTGCTGTTATATCTGGGTATTTCTCAGAGTTGTAATGTACAATATGCAGCTACAAAGGGGGAGATATTTTGTTACAATAACACTTGGGTCATGCTCACATTTATGCTTCACAGCTAAAAAGGACCAGTGCAGCCACCTCAGGATAGGACAATGTAGGAAGGTCCTTCAGGGATTTCTGGGTGCAGTGGTAAGATCTTTTTAGAGAAAGGCAGAAGGTCCTGGGACTCCCAGCCCTGCTGTAGCTGAGTTACACACGGCCCACATCCCCCATAGTGAGGGGAGAAAGAGGATCCATGACTTCAGCTCAAAGGCATCTTGACTGGAGTACTAATAAATTTTTCTGAAAAAATAACACCTTAGCACTCCAATATTTGGAATGCAAACCCCAGTGTGAAATGTAACTAGAGAAGAAATAGATTCCTAAAGTGCTGTTATGCAAGCAAATTATTCTGACTAGTTTCTTTTTTCAATAATTTTGAGGTAAATATCTGATTGGTACTGCTTATCCAAATGTATTCTCAAATCCATAATTTAGAAATTAGAAAAGATAAATAGTTGTCACTGGATAGAAGAAGGTGAGTAAAGGTAAACAGAGCAGCAGTGTCATGCAGCTAAAAGTTACCTCAAGTGACGTGGTGGCAGTTCTGAGTTCAGAATCTAAATTCCAGCTCCCTGACTTAGCACATCTGAGTCCATCCTTTTTTGTGGTGCACAACCCATGTTTTTAGTATATACCCAGATCATAAATACTTGGCTTAGAACCTCGCAGCCTTTTACAGTCATTTGCCCAAGACACAGATCCCACTTTGAAGCATTGGGACCTGTCCAGCATTCTTTGCTTCTTTCCCTGGTCTGAGCTGGCTTTACCTCTGCTGCAAAATGTTTCCCACTGACAGTGTGCTCGGAGCCTTCGGACTTGTTTCGGTTCCCCCAGTGCAGGTGAAGCTGAGACGCTGTGTATTCAAATGGGAGGTTTCTGATGGACATAGTCGGTGACAGATACATTTTCACTGTAAGCAGACCAAAACCAGATAGGAGCAAATGATACCACAGCTCTCAAGAACAGGGCAAATATAAATACCGTGTAAGTATATTATATATGGAGCATGTAAAAAGCAGATTCTTAACTCAAATCCATCTCAGTCTGTGGTAGGAGATAAACACTTCAGTTCTCTTGAAGCCTTTCTTGGTAGATCAGGATTTAGAACATTTAGAACATACCCATTTCTATTTTCTTAAATACATGAATTGAATGTGACAATTGTTGCTAGTGAAAATCTTTCTTCTCCCTGAAGAATGCGAATTTATCTCAGATGTTGAAGAGAGAATTATTGATATGTCAAAGCAAAATTTAGGCTCATGTACCTTCTTTCAATCCCCTTATAAGGGTTGAAAATGGCTTAATAAATTAATATTTATTGTGGTAATTTATATCTCCTGTTATATTGAATTCTGCTTGCCTCTTAATCTTCTTTTAGGAGCACATGACAAAACCAAATAAACTCCCCCCTCTCCTTGCTGCTCCCCAAACTGATATCGAGCAGCAAGATAATCCCAGGCCTTAAGAATTAGCATTTCCTCTCTTGACGTGCTGGAGGGAGACCTTTGTATGCATTACCTTCCCTTCTGCTCAACAAGGCTCTCCAGAGGGGAAGGCAGGCTGGCTTGTTGGGGTTTTTTTTGGTGTAGAGATGATAGTAGTAATTCTCACCCCAAAAGAACCTTCTCAGTTGTTCACTTGGAGCATTTGGTACTTCATAAAGCAATAGCTTATGTCAAGAACAGATCGATTTCTTTGCAGTTTATCTGTACTGTTTTCCAGAGTGAATACAGTTTGTTTCTGGACTGTCCTGGACATGTTTTTCAGGGGAAACAAGGCTCAAAACCATAGTAAAGTAACAGCTGTGACCCTATGTATTTTTAGGCTCCTACTAAAAAGGGTTTTTTTGAGCTCTACTGTTTTCAGTCTAGCTGAAGTAGATAATTGTGTCTGGATGAGCTGGCTGGTGAAGAACATTAATTATATATAGGAAAGACTGACAGCACAATACTAAGCATCCTCCTGATTTCTTCTAGCTGAAAGAGAAGGTAGCAGCAGATAGTATAATGATCACTCCAAGAGGCTAATTTTTTGTTACTCAGGGCAATTAATTTGTATCTAAGCAAGGTTTCTAGAGTAGGATGCATCTCCGCTGCTTTCTAGGAGGGCACTGAGCTTGGAAATGAATTCCCATTTTCCTTGGGGGATTATATTTTTGTCTCGGCTTTCTTTAGGAAGTAATCAGATTTTGTGTTTGTATTAGGGGTGAGATCTGACAGTGAGAGTTACTTAGGTTCTCCAAGGAATTTGCTTTTACCTGTGTGACTGTTTTGAGAGGGACAGGGTCTCAGTGCTGTTCTTTTGTCTCCTTCTGCACTCTGGCACCCTTCAGGTACACAGTGTCAGTATTTCCTTCTCTGCCTATTGCCTGTCACTTACATCAGCCCGGTGCATTCAACTGTGACAGTCCAGTCTCTCACTCAGGACCAAGAAGGACTTTTAGGAAAAGAAGGCTTACAAGGAAAGGGTGTTCCAGCCATTCCTAGGCTAAAGCAACCTGGTTTTAATGGAGAAATTGATCAAGTGGAAAACCAGGAATCTCTCCCAAGAGGTTGGCCCTTACTGAAGAATGGGCTTACGATGTTCAATAAAACAGGTCAAACTCACTGAAAGAATGTTAAAAAAAGAGATTTTTGCATGTTGGTCAACTTATAACCAAGGATGTGAGAGCAGGGGCCATTTTATAAGGCAGGTTATTTTGATACTTATGCAGTAAAGGAGGATACAAAGAAGGAGGGGTTCATAACTGTTGCTATTTCTATTTCTGTCTTCAAGTGCTTCAGGAATGAATGAAAAATGGTGAGGCTGACTCACTGGTATTGTATATTGTGTCATTATAGGAGACCTTTATGAGACAGCATCATCTCTACCTTCTGTACTGACACTGATTTAGTGCTGCTGTGGGGAGGGCCTGTTTGTACACTATTTCTAATTATTTGTCTGTCTTCGTACCTATCACTACGTATCACTGTCTATCTTACCTTACACTAAAAAGGTTTCTATCTCAAGTCAAAAGAACAGAATGGTGCTCCTCCATTTTTTTTTTCCTCTCCCCACACCTCCACATGATTCAGTTGAGCTGCTTTGATGAACGTAAGAGACCCATTACTCATATTTTATCAGTTAATCTCTTTTTAGCAGACTCACAGTCAGTTTCTGTTTTGGAGCACCACAACCAAAGTAAGAAGAAAACCTTGGGCATTAATTCTGACATGCCTAGGGTTTATTTTAAATTTCTTTATTTAAAATTTGACTTACTGGGAATCCATTTGTACTTAGTACATTCCCAGATTTCTCTAGCCTGTTCTGTAGATGTAGGTATGCTGATGTGAAGGCTTTCTCATCTGATTAGCACCTTAATTTCATCTGATAATCAAAGTAGTCCACCCATGAAGTAAAAAAACCACTGAGTTCCTGCAACTCTTTTTTACCATTCCCTGCTGTCCGTGAGTGCCCTTACCTGAATGTCCATTGTTGATCAATGTAAACTGGTCAGTGGAGGGCACGTTATAGCCTATGAATTCTAAAGGCAAGAGATTAGAATCATACTGGAGAATATCTTTGTGGAAATCAATTGGTGATTGGAATACTCCTCCACAAAATGGGTATTTCTTTGACCAGGCCTTCTCTCCATCAGGACCTGTGTGAATTAACAGAGACACATTTGTCAAACCTTTACTCTGCAATTGACATAGAAATTTCCCTGTGTCAGCCTTCACACAAAATTTGGAAAAAAAGTATTTTCTGGATTTTTAAGACTTTTTTTTAAAAAAGGACCTTGTTAAAACTGAGGTAATGAAGGATATGATAATTTTTCTGAGGGTGTTGTGACCTAGAGACAGGCCTGATTATATCAGACTTTTCCTTACTGTACAAACTGTCTGGCTCTAACAGGATTGCATAACCCACAGTGAAAAGCTAACTTGCAAAAATTGAAGGTGTTATGGTAATTTGACCTGCAATAACTTGCTCAAACTCTGGTGAAACTTTTCTTCATCATAGCCTTTTGCCTGAGGTAAGATCTACAGAGAATAGATAATATCAAGAGAATTTTAATTGTGCCTTTGATTTAATTACACATTAACAGCTAGCAGCTGTTTGCAAACTGTAAGATGAGATGATTTAGATTTAAATACCAGAAGAGGTGCTTGCAGCTTGTGTTTCTCCTTGTCTCTGAACATTCATTGTGATTCTTTCCATGGCAGGAAGGTCCTTAGGGATCACCCAGCCTGATCTGTGTACCACAGGACACTGGGCCTCCCTGGATCAATTTCTGCTTTGGTGAGGCCATTTCTTTCAGAAGGGAATAAACATCTACTCTTCCTTTATGCATTGCAGATAAAAGATACTTCATTAGTGCCCAATGGATAATTACTCTCCTTGGCAGCTTGCTTTTCACTGAGAGCCTGCTGTTCCCATACTTTTGTTCCTCATTGAAGCACGTATAACATAGAGGATATAGTTTCTCACTTCTCTTAAACTAAGTAGATTGAGTCCCTTGAGTCTTTGATTAGAAGGCTTCTTTTCCAAACCTACAATATTCCCAGTGGCTTCTTTGAAGATCAGGTCGTCAGTGGCAAAGCAAGTTCAGATATTTTCTGAAGGAAATGAACAGTCAGGAGGATACTATTAGTGGCTCACTTTATTTACATGAAAGACAATTGCCAAGTAAATGGGTAGTTGGGGGCGAATCTGACTTAAACACAGATGATCAACAAGATCATTTCTGGTGCTTAAAGACAGACTTACTTCCTTGGTAAAGCTGTTTAACATTATTCAAGACATAGGTTAGCAGGTGACATTGTTTGCAGTGTGGAGACTCAGACTCAATCAGTGCTTTTCAGTATAAATAGGCCTTTCTGTTGCTATAACTTAAATTTTTGACTCCAGTTCACTGACAATCACATCGATTTCTTTCCTCTTACATTTTTGTGATACTATCTTAAAGTTGCTGAAATTCTTTTAATAAATGTGATGCTGACATTATAGAAGCCTATCCTCTACCTGTTTTTGGCAAATAACAAATTCATCCAGAAGAGCATAAATTCCATACTATAGAATACATACTGAAGAATATTTCCCAAGAGAATATGCATTAGGATATACCAAGAAATTATAGTTTCTTATGCTCAAACTTGCTATGCAAGGCAATGACACTGAAATTTAACACTTTACAAGGAGCTAAGATTACAGCAATGCCAGAAAATTGGTGTGAAGCATTTATTGTAAAAAGACTCCAATAATTTTAAAAGGTTTGATAAGGTAGTGAGTTTGCAAGAAAATTTTAGTATATTACATATCATAGCTTTGTAGACTTGATAATTAAATAGGTGATTGATGTATAAAATAGAAGTCTAATCCCTGCCAGTGAAAACCATGTCACGAAGTACTCATCATTTTTTCAGTACTGTGTTTGGATGGCTTGAATGTCTGGAAGAGTTGACAACAGAATATAGGAACTTTCACACCTACATTGCCAGTTCAGAAGGAAAACATTTGTCTTTTCTATAAAATGATGCAGTTTTCACAGTCTTTATGTACGTTGATCTTTACTAGCAGTAATCCTTTTCTTGGCATAAATCTGCTACTCCACTCACAGGCCTTTAAGCTACAGAATGTTTTGCTTGTTTCTCATTCCTGCTCAATTGAAAAACCCCAACAAAACAAAACAAAACAAAACAAAACAAAACCTCTTTTTGTGTACAAACCCAGTTTTTATAGAAATTCTGTCTTTTGTCACGTAGTCTTTCTAATTTCAGTGCCTCAAAACTCCTGTCTCAAAGAGCTGAGCTCACTGCAGCTTAGTTTACATATGTGAAATTGAGATTTCCATGGTAGATAAACCACAGAGCTGGAAGGCATTTCTCAGCTAGGTCTGCTGAAAATGAATGATTGATTGTGAACCAGATTTTCCTTTTTCTGTGCCAGTACACTCAGATAAATTCAGTAGAAATCACATTGTGTTTACAAAGGCTTTGTCTGATCACTATTGAATAAAGAACAGCATGTGGATGTAAGATTGGCCTGTGCTATAGGTCCCAAAAGATATTAACGTAAGAAGTATTGCAAAATTATCTTCAAAGTTAATTTCCTTTTTGTGTGACACATTTGTGACCCAGGCATTTCAGAAGTGTTTGCTGCAATGAGGATCCCACCAGGACTGTGACAGCAGAGCACTACTTGTGCCATGGGCCTGTTCTACCCCCTCAACACTATAATTCAGCTGTTGGAGTGAGCATATTAAGGTAGGGAGCTGTTGGTGTGAGTGGAAGTAGGACCCTTCCTGCTTCCACTGCTCCAAGTGCTGCCAAGAACACTCCCTGCCCTAGGGAGTGCAAACTCAGGCTGCTCAAATCCAGCTTGTGGACTGCCTTGCTTGACATGAGTTTGCAGGACCATGTTCCCTCCCCACACTGAAAATAGCCCTGAGCCTGACTGTGCCCTCACAGCTATTTCATAAAAGATGTCTGTAAATAAAGCAGGAATAATTCTCTGGGTAGTCTGGCTGCCCACTGCCCAGTGAGCTGAGTGAAACACCCTCAGCACCAAGGCTACACGTGTCCATTTTACCATCTCCTTTGACAGCTTTTAGCTTTCCAGCCAGCCCCACAGCACTGGTGCTGCTGGGCAATGCAGGACAGATGTTCCTTCAAGAACAGTGGTGTCTGCTCCCAGGATGTATACACTGGCCCACTTTAAATGAGGAGAAAACAGCCCTGTGAGACTCCAGTGGTACCAACAGACTCTTGCTCTGATAACCAATTAACATTCGTGTTGCTCCAGCTTCTCACAGTCTATCCGAGTTCTCTTGATCTGAAGTAGACTAGTGTAGTAAAATGCATTGGAGCAATAACACAGGAATGCCTGTGGTATTTTTGCAGCCAGGCAGAGCACTTTGCCCTGTTTTCAGCCTGCTGGAAGCTGTAAAGTTGCTGTTTGCCCAGGGCTGAGGTAGTGGTGAAGGCTGAGAGTCCAGGCTCCCTGCCATGGTGACATGACCACATGGTTTCCATTTTGCTCAGAGCTCAGTCATACCATTCTGTGCACACAGAGCCAGTATGTGTGTATCTTCCACACATGTGTCCAGAGGGAAGCTTGTGAGATAGAGGAATTGCCAAGGGCTGTAACAAGTCGCTGTTACTGCTTTCAAGTGCTGTGTGAGAAATCTGGGGCACGTTCTAGTGTGTTCACTAAAGCTGGCATTTCTGAAGGGGAGGTGGAAGGGTCTTAGTACAGGTTCTCAGCACCTCACTGAATTGGAGTATTTGTCAACAGCAGAATAAAAGAGTTTGCAGGTACAATTAGCCTGATGTCTGTTAACAACACTTCTTGTGTCTGCATTGCAGCATGAAGTTGTCTCTTCACATGCTAAAGTACATTAATAATTCTGTTGGCACTATTACTGCTAAAGCATGTTAATAATTCTGTTGGCACTACTACCTTAAACTTGTCTGCAAAGCTAGTTTTCTCCATTGTAGCTGCTTGTCCACTCCAAAGGGATGATCCTGGTTCTCTGATTTCATTCCAACCCACTTACACTACAGAAACAGAGCAAGAATCCAAGGGATTGAAGCCTAACATCCACTTCTACCATTCTTTTTCTGGGGCAGAAGACTTCAGCCTGCACCTACAGCCACACAGCAGCATTGCCAAAAGCTGCCTGCACATGCTGTCCTGAGCTGTGGGGCATAGGAACCACTCTTTTAGTTCTTTAACTGAAACACTTTCCTTGTGATACACTTGATCTACTTGGTCCATTTTACAGAAGGTGGAGCTGCCCCTCAGAGATCACAAAGCAAGCCTGTGTCACTGTGGGCTAAGGGCTCAGGCCTCACTGCTCTGTGGTGTTTCCTCCAGGCACTTTTCCTTTCTTGGGTAGTGAAAAGAGGAAGAACAAATAGCATTGCTGCAGTTTGGGTAAGGAAGAAGCAAACAGAGGAGAGGTTTAGCCCTTATATTTGATGTATGTAATGTAGCTGTTTCTATTATAGGCAAAGCAAACTCATTTCTTTGGAAAGCCTGTGCTGAATAGATAAGGCCTGACCACATGCAGTATCATCTTGCTTTGCCACTATGGCCTGAGGTACTAACACTGTATCAACACTCAGTTTTACATATTGTCCTACTCAACAAATAGAAATCTCTGACAATGAGCACCCGGATTTCTCCTCCACCCTTAATCTTGTACCTTGACCCTCATCTTGACATCAGTCTGCACTGTGGTTATAATGGTTTGATTTCCTTTCCATTCCTATTGACTCAATTTTAGTGAGAGGCACTACAAAGTGTTTCAAGAGCACAGGTAAATGGTGGAAAGTTTAGGATGCCATAAGGAACCAGGATCAGTAGAAGACTGCAGAGGGGCTCTTTCCTGGCTTAGCACAATCTCTCAACTAGTTGTTTTTCCCTGTGGGGATCAATGCTCCACCTCTGCTTTTCTGTACTATTCTGTACAAGTTCAGTTGCCACTTTACTTTTTTGAAGTTGCTTTTATATATTTGCTCTTACATGTTTTTCTAGATAAGTTTTGAAATCATTTGTTGAAGGAAAAAGATAATCTATTTTGTGAAACTTCTCTCTATCCTCCATACATTTAGAATGTTGAAATGAGACTGCAGTATGGAAGAGATTAACAGGAATTCATGAAGTTGGGCACTGAGAATAACACACTTTGAAATCAACACTGGTACCCAAATTCCCAGGAAGGGAGAAGTAACTAATTTAAACAAGTATTACCCTGGGAAGAAGGGAAACTTCTGCTTTGATGGTTTGTTTTCCTTACTACCCAGTAGGGCTAGATGTTTGGCTGCTGTCAAAGTGGAAAACCCAGGCTTTTATTAAAGCTGTGTCAAGCTTTTTCCCTACTGGGAATGTGAGGTATATGTATGGACACTGGCAGATAGACATGCAGCTGACAGTTTTCCTTCTGCATATGTGAAGTGAGTCGGGTAAACTGGAGCACAGCCAAAGGGAGGAGTTCCCAGCAGCAAGTTCAGTCTCAGAGGTTCTTTGTGCTGTCTTGGAGCAGCACCAAAAGCTTAAGAACAAGAATTTTTTTTCTGAGATTCTCTGTACTGCCTACTTCTGTGGGGGTATTTGGCATGTAAAATGCTACTCTGAATGAGGAAATACCTGGCTAGAGGATTTGATCAAGTAAAAGAAAAATGTTAGATAATTCTTTTTCTGAGCAGCCACCAGGTCCTTCCGAGTTAGTAGATGACTAAAAGGATTAGTTACAAATTAACACTGCTTTCCTAAAGATTATTTATTTTGCCACTGCTGGGATCTTCGGGGACCTTAGTCTTCAGCAATATGATACAGGTGACTTGCTGAACTCTGACTCTACTTGAAAAAGAAGATTCGTGTAGGTAGGGAGAGAATACTCTTTGCAGAACTAGGCTGGAATGTGCTGCTGGCTTGTGACTGCTGAGGAAACAGAGGGCTTCGGGGACCCTCTGCAGCTGTAGGGTCAGCTTTAGTCTGCTGAAATTCCTGTCATTCTACAAGGAAGTTTAGAACTCAGTAACTGATTCTCAGTCACTTAGATATGAAACCTGATGGATGAATAATAGATTTCAAGAAAATTGACCAGATTCAAACCTGGGTAAGGATTATGATCCCAGTAAGTACTCACCAGAATACATTTGACAGGTTGTCCTAAAATACAGAAGAAAACTTTGTATGTATGAATTAGTACTTACCAATATAAGACCATTTTGACCCTGTTTAAAGACAAAGGAAATATTACTGTGAGTATTTTAAATTGATCATAATCCATAAAGAAACAAATTGCTACTTAAACCCATGTATTGAATTTTGCATACTTTTGTCTTTCTAGTCCCAGGAGCAAAACAGCAAAACACAGACACTTGCAAGCTTTTTGACACTTTATGAACCTTTCTTACTCAAATTGTAACTATAATTATCCCTGTGATCCTGCCCATAGGGGTGAATTTCTTGTGGTCACTTAAATCTTGGGGCAAAACTGCTGTATTTTTTTTAAAATTAGAATATCCACAGACATTGTCTGTAGGTATATTCTTGGGATTTTTTTCTGGTTAGGAAGCTAAGGAATATAAGTGGAGTGTAACTACAATGAACCCCTGTAAGCCCTGTTGAGGAGTCTGAAAAACATCAGTGGATTGCCAGTTGCTACACTGAGGAGTGATGGACAGAAATGAATAGATGGACTTTGAAAAAAGGGAGTATGATACATGAACCCATATAACTCAGAGAATCCCAGGGAGGGTGAGTGAGTGTTAAAATGATCAATACTCATCCACTGCTTAAGGAACTGAACTTGGGACAGCATTGCTCCATGTTTTTGGAAATGTTGTGACTTATTTAATGCTCTTTTTAATAATTTTTTTTTCCTTGTCCTGAAACCTACTTAAAACACTCAGCTTGCTGCATAATTAGAGGTGCTCGTCTTGACAGACCTGAGCAGTTTGGGTTATCAGTCTAATGCTGATCTTTACTCTCTGCAAATTTTATTTTATTTCTGCTTAGAAAACCGTCCTGAAATACAAATCTTGGTAATACTCAGGTGCCTGTGAGTGTCTGTATGCATGCAGGCAAATATTTGTCATTACATGCACCAATCTGCTCAATACATGGTTCTTGGCAGCATTTCTTGTGCTCTGAAGTGTGGTCACAGATGCAGCTCTTCCCTAAGAATATTGTGTGAAATGTTTGGGATTAATTTGTAGGGATATGCAAACCAACTGCACTTAGCTCTTTTGTATTGATATGTGCTGGGAACATGAAACTCTCTGTTTTCAGTTTGTTAGGACCAGTGTGCCTCCTTCTTTTACACTGGAATTTTCAAAGCAAGGTCTGTGTAATCATCCAGTCCTCAGGTTCCTCTCATAGAAGAATTCATATTTTAGATGTCAGGATGAGAAACCTCATTCTCCTCCTGCTTTCTCTCTGCAGGGGATTATCTGTTATTGGGTTTTTTGGGGGGTTGCCTGTGTCCTTTGGTCATTCTGTGGGCAAAACTTGCATAAAGATAGAAACTGACTGGCAGTAGGTTTTAGAAATATCCTCATTTGAGCAAGGTTTGAAGAAATACTGGCTTAACTACAATAGCTTCTGTGTTCATGCTCTTATTGACCATTAAAATGTGTATGAGGTGTCAAAACTATGATTTTTATAATCTACAGCAACCTTAAAACAATCACTTTAAAGTATTTACAATATTTTGGTTAGTTATGCCACTAGACACAAAAGCAAGTGAAAGCTTCAAGCCTTTTGCCAAGTCAAGTATTCCTTAGCCTGTGAGCAATTTGATGATCTGCAGTTCACTGCCATTATGACTTTATGGTGAGCACAACCATAGCAACTACTGCAGGTAGAGCTGAGGCACATTTATGCTCATTTCATCCAACTTGGATCAGGAGAGAATCAATGACCAGATGGCAGAACCTTCTTGATTTTGTCTGAACGGACAGAGAGAGCTGCCAGCCTCAGCCTGTGAGCAAGGTTGCTTTTACCCTTATTCTGCCTGGTAATGGAGTGAGGGTTAGGCAGCCTGTCACACAGTGTCAGACTGGAGGATTCACATCTGCAAGGGAACATTGAACGGCTCTGTGTCTGTGAGCACTCTCCTGCCTCTGTTCGTGCTGGGATGAGTACTGATGAGTAACACAGTCACATGCCCATGCATGGCAGAGGAGGTTCTTAGAGCCAGTGTACCTGTGTTTGACTGATCGATAGCCAGGGAAAAAACACATTTCCAATGTCACTTGAGAGCTGGGAAACGGTGAATGGTTGTAGGTGTGATAATCTACTCGGAAGGATGTCTGAGACAGGCAGATCCTCTAGCTCTTGCCATTTCTTGGTACTAGGTTTCTGAGATAGGCACTCTCCAGAATTCCCTTCAGGATGTATCATAAGATATCTTTTCAACACATCCTTTCAATTCCAAACCTTCTGTATGGTCACAGAAAGCACCTGGAAAGCATCAAGCTTTATTTATTCTGCTGTTCTGGAAAGCACCAAGTTCTAGGAACATCTGTCCTTCAGGTGGGAGATTTTGCTAGAGAATATAGGCATTTTTCAGAGGACATAGGCACAAAATAAGAAGATGACCTTAAAATTTTGAATTCCATGCCTTATGCTGCTCCTGCAAAAAACCTGGTAAAATGCTTGTCCTGACAGAGCTCTGCATGAACCAACAGCTCTGGATTATGGTTGAACCTTCTGGATTTTTGTCCCATGAATATATGTGCTGAGTAAGTCCTCTCATAAAACACTTTACAACAATTCCCTCGTATCCTATAATAACAGCAGGTAGATTATAATTAGTTTGAAAAAATGAAAATTGATTATAATCAGCTTGAATAGATGAACATTGACACCTAAAAAGAGAGTGAGGAGTGCCAACCTCCTGAAACTAGTTTTGTTTCAATATAAGAGAATGACGTCTAGTGTGTGGGGTGTTTATAGGGATTGCCTTTTTCTCTCTGGTTTAAAAATAAACAGGTAGAGGGAAAGGTGTGATGCTTCCACTAACTCTGAAAGGGCCAGTCTCTGCTTCATTTTATGAGAAATAAAAAGATCACAAAGCAAAGCATACTGAGCATGCAAGAAGTCTGTAATGCCAACTAAACCAGAGGACAATTTCTCTTCCCTGTATATGTCAGAATACCTCTTCTGAGAAATTGAAATAAGGATACTAACTCTAAACAACTGCAGACTCCAACAATATACAACTTTGAGCATGATATTGAATAGTAATTAAATATCGTATAATAATAAATAGTAATTAAAAGATGCCATTTTTCTGCATAAATAACTGCCCTAAAGAACAAGTGACAATAAAATAGAAAGCTGAAAGACTTTACCATTCAACGGCGCTTGCACTGAGAGCTGTATCTTTGGGAAGAAAATAAGCACAGTAGCCACTCTGATTATACTGAAGCTCTTGGCTGACATCTCAAGGAAAGACTTATAATATTCCAGCAGTTCACAGGTTTCTTTGCACTCTGAAGAAATTCCCTTTTAGACATGTGGCAAATAGCAGAATGCACATATACAGAGCTTCTGCTAATGAGTTATTGCCCTCCTCTCCCCTTTTCTCTCTCCTTGCCTTTAGGATTGCTTTTTATAAAGCTCCTGAGACTCAACCCAAAACAAATGATGTAATCAGACCTGCCTCTATGTCACAACACCTTCAGAAGACTGATCATATCCTTCATTACCTCAGTTTTAGTGAGGTCCTCACAGAGCAGACTCCAGCACTTAAAAAGGGAATTTAAACATGGAACTTGAGATATTATTTAGGAGAGACAAAAATGCTTAAAAAAGCTGTCCTCTTATGGGGCATACCACAGTAGAGTTTTTCTAGCCTGTTTCAGAGAGTCTCCCTCAGCTCCCATTTTTGGATCAGTCTGATGCAGTATAATGGCCCACTGTGAGGACTGGAGGGAAGGGAGGAGAAGTGAGGCTCTGTGTGGGACTGGTAATAACTCAAAGGGACCATGTACACTTCCCACAAAAACCATCCAACTTGTCAGGAACAGATTCCTTCTGAGCTGAAGGCTCTTGGAACCAGGAGGACACATGAGGTAGGGAGGAGTGAAAATTCATGAAGCAACAGTCCCAGATACTATTCAGGACATGTATAGAGAGGGGTAAAGAGTAGCACAGGGTATAAGTTAATGTCCTCTTCTGTCAGTGATTGAAGAATAAGCTCTTAAAGTGAGGATAGCTGAGGAGCAGAAGGTGGAATTGAAGAGACTATTGGTTTTATTACATTATTTAGTACATTATTATTTATAATTGTTATTAACTGGTTGCTGTATATCAGTAGCAGCTTTATCATGTATGAATATTGATCGGTCAAACTTTATTTTCAACATCTTTATTTATCAACTACTGTTTAATTGCTCAATGTTATTAGGTTTGCTTATTTTTTCCTACCATTTATGAGGTTGATAAGGGGAAAGGAAAGTTGACTGGAGCATGGCTCACTTCTGCATAGATCCCAAGTAGGGCCCTGCTGTAAAGCAGGATTCTGATCTATTGCTGCTGTTTGTCCATAGCCCAGTCCTCCCAGTCTAGATGGAGGGAGGCTGCAGGGAGCAGCAGCAACTAATTAATGTCCTGTAGCCTTTTAGAAAGCAGCTGTGGTTGAGAACACTTCCTCTCATACTTTTTAACATTTTGTAAACCTAGATTGTAATTCCGCTTGTTTTGGTGCAGACAGATGTAATCAAGAGGAAGAGGGTGTAAGCTACAGAGAAAATGTTTTTAACATGACTTTTCAAGTGCCATTGTCCAAAGCAGAGGGCCACTGCCTACCACATTTGTACAGAAGGCATGCTGAGTGTTAAGCATGTGGGCTATCAGCACACAGCTGTTGCAGCATGCAGGACCTTCCAAACCTGATGGAAATTTGGAAACAGCATTTTGTAGGTTTCTGTAGAATAAGTGGTTTTGTCATCAGCCTTCACACAGCTGGCAGCCTGTCTGACAAGCTGCTAAGGCTGGTATCAACAGCTGAAAATGACCTCCTCTACCAAAAAACCCGTGTTGTGTAGGAGGGCATGGACTGAGCTATCTGCCAAACTGTGTTTTCTTATCTCCTTCCTTCATCGTTTCTGCCAGTGTTCTTGAAATACTCACCATGGTGAAGTATTCTCTGATTCTTAGAATCTCCCTCAGACATTTTTGCATTTTCACAGTCTGCACCCCTCCTCCCCCAGTTCCTGCTATAGCAGAAGCCAGTTTGGCTTCACATCTGTGAGAGGAATTCCAGGCAGTGCTTGTGCTTTCAAGGCTGGCTGGATAAAAAGCTCTTTGCTTCCAAAATATAAGCCATAGAAAAAGAGAAAAAAAGCTCCCTGACACAGTTACCTGCCTGTGTTCTGCACAAACATCATAGGGATTGCATTTTATTCTGGCTTTAAGAAATTTTAGGTTGCTAGCAGTTGGTTTTCATTTCTGCACCAGGCTAAGGCAGAGACAGAGCAGTATTTTCATGGACTGCGGGGGCTCATGAGAAGTAGCAGATTTGCATCCCGAGTGTGAAAGTTTAGGCTGAAATTCTGCAGTGTGGGTTTATCAGTCTTTAATTTGTACTGTCCCCTAACTTTAGTGGTGTTTTGCCAAGGCAGTAATAATGCATAGCTGATGTGATAGAGGAAAATGTATAGGACGAGCTCAAGGCAAATGGGCGAGATGAGGCGTTCTCATTAGAGAGTACATTTGGAGTTTTCACTTGCAAATTCTGTGAGCATTTGACTGACCACACTCAATCCCTCTTCCTGGTGTGATTAGCTTCAAAGATGAAGCTGTAACAAAACAGAAAATAAGGTGCTCTGGCCAGCCGTTCAGGCGCAGGGCGGGGCTGCCTCCGGCCCTCGGAGGTGCGATTGAAAGAAGGCTCTGGGAAACGCGGCGAGCCGGGGCAGGGCACGGCAGTTCAAGCAGGCAGGCTTGCAGTCATCCTCCTGCTAGTGAGCTTTTCGTTTTGTGTTGGGGTTTGGTTGGTTGGTTGGTTTTGGGTTTTTTTCAGCAGTTGCCTCCAAACGATCAAAAGCTATAGCTAGTAGACGTGTACCAACCCAAATAGAACCCCCCAAGAAGGCTGCATCGGTCCAGACCCTTTCCTGTACGGAGTGTTTGAGCCTGCCAGTAGTACCAGGGGACGGTGCAAAAGACGCCTGTGTGTGGTGTGAACAGGTGAATGATCTCTTCTGCCTGGTGGCCGAGCTTAAGGACGAGGTAGAAAGACTAAGGAGTATTAGGGAAACTGAAAGGGAAATAGATTGGTGGAGTTTCACTCTTCCATCCATGAGAGAAGCCCACCAGGAGTCAGAGGACTCCCATGCCTCCTACCATCAGGCAGAAGGAGGAGACCTAGTAGATGAAGGAGAGTGGAAATGGGTCTCTACTCAGGGAGTTAATAAAAATTCCTCCCGACCCCCATCACCTACCCGGGTGCCACTTCAGAATAGGTATGAGGCCCTGGATCCAGAGGGTCAGCCAGATGACACTGAAGAAAATAATCTGCCCGGAGAACATGTAAGATCACATCAGGCACAGACCTAAAACTCCCTCTGAGTGCATATATTGATTTTGTTCAGTGTATGTCTTCAGAAGGATTAATTTCTCTTGCATTTCTGGACTGAAGTTAACCTGTAACAGTAAAACATGAGTGTAAAGCAACTTGACTTCAGGTCCCAGCTGTTGGGAAAACCCAATTTTTGTTTAAACAGTAGACTAAACTATGATGCTTAGAATAGGTTAAGCAGCACCCATAAAAGAAGCAGACTGAATACTGTATTTACAGTGTCTGTGACTATAACCAGTTAGAAATATTGCTAATCTTGGCATGCAGGTGAGTCCAAAGTACAAATATATATTGCCAGTAAATTTCAAGGCACTGCATTCAGTTTCTGAAAAAAAGACCTGTTAGGTATCTACTTAGTTGCATGTGGGGAATATAGGTAGTGAATAACAAACTGATTATATACAAAGGTACTTAAGCTTTTTGGTGCTAATATATTATATGATTAACAGAGGTTCTCAGTCACAGGGATGAGGTGGATATGCTGCTTTGGCCTGTAGGACATGGTTGCTGCATGCAAGGGCATGGCCTCTGTTGATGAGGGCAGGAGGCTCACCTCGGGTGTAAGTGGGTTCCTGAGGTGCACTCAGGGGAGTGGGCTGTGTTGTTCATAGTGATGACTGTATGAATGATGTGCAAGAAGATCTGTTATCTAAAATAAGCTCCAACAAATTTCCTTGTCACCTTACCAGGATGGTGACCCTGCCACCACATCAAAAGCACAAATGGTATCCTATGTTAGGAAAGGTTACCTAGGAAAGTTGCATGAAATAAGAATTTCAAAGGCAAAAAAATGACCACATTTTTTGTGGTCACTGCTGTGACTAACAGGGCTTCTATGTAGTAATTTGAAAACAAGCTGAGGATTTGCCAGTGTGGGGGGGATGAGAAAGGATCCTTGCAAGGTGGCAACAGCCCAGAACAAATTTCCAGCAGAAGTTTCCAGCAAACCTAAAATGTAAATTCATGGTGTGCTCAGGTGGGCTTTATATAACAACTAAATAATAGGTATATGCTTGTGAGTCACTATATTTGTCCTGTCTGCACACACTGAAAAGCCCAAAAGTGTGGTTAAAAAAAGGCTCAAGCAAACAAGTCACGAAACAGAGTACAGCAAGGTGAGGCGTTCCGCTAAAGATGGAACACAGCTTTCTCCTCACTGCTTTGCACCCCGGGATCCTGCCCGAAATACTCCTCAGAATAACAGGATCATGTTTGTTGTTGGCCTCTGCTGTCTGCTTCATTCACCACACACGGTCATGGTGTTGGCTCGAGCGAGGAGTAGCCAGACTAAAGCCTTGCTATAGAGAAGACAGAGGCATTACAAGGCGAGTTCTGGCCTTGTCTAGGTTCTAAGCTGGCAGGCTAGAAGAGAGTGAGCTGGGCAGGGTGCTGCGAGTCCCCATGCTGGCTGTCTGTTCCTGACTCTGGGAATGACTTCCTTCTGCATTATTTCTGTCCCTACACCTCTGTAAAAATCTGTAGGTGCTGCATACTTTCCACACTGCAGCCAGCCAGACCCATAAGGCAATATGAACTGGGGAAGTTTGGAAAAATGGCCAGTTTCCTCCTTCCAGTTGTGCCCTTTGCTCTGAGCATTGAGGTTCACTGCAGTTGTTGCTCCACCAGCTTCATCAACACAGGATGGCTGGCTAGAGCCCCACCAGTAGTCCTTCCATTTCTCTTGGAGTGTCTGTGTCACTGAGGGATGTTATGTGCTCTTTAACTCCTATGCAACTCTAGTTTTTCTATTACAAAAACCCCCAAATAACGAAGCCAAGTCTGCTTGTGACTGGAAAAAAAAAAAAAAAGGAAGAAAGAAAAACAAACCCAAAAACTCACTTTACAGCTTTTTCCAAAATATCTTTAAATTGTCTGGAGTGACTCACTGACTCTGTTACACATCAAGAGATCTAAAGATATATTTTAAAATAAAACTAGAGAGATGAATATTAATTCTGCTTCAGCCTCAGCTCCAAATGTATTTATGGCTTAGTGTTCTGGGTTGAGCCTGTTCTAAATCAACAGGAGAACCTATGCTTAAGAAACTACAGGATGATTAAAATAGCCATCTCCTTTTGTGGAGCTTTGTGCTGAAACTCAAGGCAAGCTGTGCTCCAAGCACTATTTTATTATCTTTGGAGACATAAAAAGCTTGTTTGGTTTGTCTGGCTGGTAAACACTTTGCCAGTCATATGTTGGCTTTGAAAGCCAATGTGAAAGAAGTCAGTGTTGTAGTTTTCCAGAAATGCAAATTCTTAATAGTGACTGCAAAACCCAGGGAGTTAGGAGGGGGGAGAGAGAGAAATGGGGGCCAGTTTTTTGCATGAAGGCATGAAAAAGTTTTAAATTAAATTTATTCTGCTTACATTTTAATAATATGTTCTCAAAATCTTTCAAAATACTAATTGTCATCCAGGAGTGCAGGGAGTCCACATCTGCTGGCCTTTGTTCCCTTTGGGAAGGCAGTGGTGCAGCTGCTGGTTTGAAACTTCCCCACACGGGGCTTTTCCAGGCAGCCCTGGAACCTGGAGCTGTTGGAGTTGTCCCACCAGCTTGTTTGCTGCAGCAGTCTTGTGTCCAGAGCTGCAATGTGATAGATCATACACAGTGATAACCACATTATCATAGCAAACAGGGTCAAAGGGACCTGCAAAGCCCAGCACTGTAGATTGAGAACATCCCTGAATAGCCTCTCCTATTACAGAACCAAGAACTGCTGCATCTGTTTGCCTACAGAGGTGAATGGGAATGACTTCTTCACTGACAGGCAATGCATGAAGAGTTTTTCCACATTATCTGCACAAATCTCTCCAGATGACGGCAAGACAGACGCATTCTTTAATTTCACTTTTCTTTTCAGCCCTTAGATGCATCTTCACAACCCCATACAACTTGTAGTCAGCTGAGTAAATATAACCTCAAACTACTGAAGTGTTGGTAGGTCTCTCTGAGAACAGAATGATTTGTAAACACTGCAAGTAGCATGTGCCAACAACAGATACAAAAGATACACAGTGCACATCCTTGCAGGAAGAAGTTTGCAGGTAGTCCCAAGTCTTACGTTCCTTGTACACAGATACCTTGTGATTTAATATTGCTAATGCTTATACAGCACCATCAACAGTATCTGCTCCTTTTCCCATGACAAGGTGATGGACAGTTCTCTCTGCAGGAACAGCAGGGGTGACTGGGCATTGACAGGAGAGCTGCCTGGAACAGCAGCCTGCTGGCAGCACAAATGCCAATGCCCCAGCCCCAGCCAGCCAGGCTGGTTCTGGCTATGGGTGGTGCTCAGGCAGAAGGAGGGAGGTATGGCAAAGTTTGGGGTCAGACTGATCAGCAGCCCAGTGACTTGGAGTGTTTGGAGCTTGGCAAGACTTCTTTCAAAGATTCAGTTCTGCTCACAGGGCCTCCCAGCAGCTTCTTACTTCAGAACAAGCCGAACATCTCCCTCTCCCTTGCGATTTTGCCATCTCAAGTTTCAAGTTCCAGCTAGAGCAGAAACATTTCAGAAGGCCTTGTTCAGTCCTTGAATTCACAGATGTTAAGTGAAGGGAGTGAGGAAAGGAAATCTGGACCAACGGTCTCCTATTTCACAGTTCAGATTGCTACTCAACATTGTGAATAACTGGGCCTGAAGAGTAACATAATAAAAAACAGCATAATCCTAGTGACATTCCAAGAAAATTCCTTTTTCCCTGGTAATGAGCTGATCTCCGAACAGGATAAAATGTGCCATTTTGCTACCACAAGTCTCGTTCAACTTAGTTATCAGTGAAGTGTATATACTGTCTTTGTGTATAATGGCAAGTTTTTCCAGGGATACTTTGCTTTGGAGTCAAAACACTACAGAACTAAATGCTCTGAGATGCTGGCACCTTTTGTGTTTGCATTTACAGTTCTTTGAGGACAGTAAAATAGAGCCAATATCTAATATGTGTGCAGTAAAGTACAAAATTCCTTGTACAAAACTGGAAGCAAGGAGAGAGCAGCAGAAGCAGCAGAGAGGCAGGTGGGATGTCTTTGTAGTTTACAGCAAACAAAGAAGCAGAAGTAGCTTGTACAGTGTTTTGACTATCAACAATCTTGTTTAATGTAGCAGGAAAAGTGATATCATTTGTGTAGTTACAGTTCACAGATACATATGATACTTTTACTGTAGTAATATTCTACAAATATAATTAGTATATACATTAAGATATTATAACAGAGGTTAGAAGTGAAAAAATTCATTTTACATCACCCAGTTCATCTTGGGACTTTCCATTTGTAAGTGTTTGAGATGGCAGTTCCGAAATTAATGTAAATATTTCTTTTACAATAGTTTCTTTACATGTTCTTTTCACTGGCAAGTAGATTTTGCATTCTGATTCCTAAATTTTATCTGAAATAGTATAATTCTATACCATTTCATTATCTTCCTAATTCTCCCAGATTATATTTCTTCCATTTTTCATTTCTGGATTATTGTCTGTTGTCCTTATATTTGTTAATTAACTAATCATAGCAGTGAAATTGAAAACCTGAATGTCATTTAAACATGCAGTACCTGCAGCTTAGAAACAGCTATGGGTTTGCCCCTTGTGACACAAGAAATAGTACTAGCAAGTTTTAGGTTCTGAAGCTACTCAAGTGCTTTTGAACAGTTTTCCCCTCCTTGATCAAATGGATAAGTTGGTCCCAACTATGATATTTTCCGGGCAAATAGGTACTACTAGGTTTTCTTTCAACAGGATGCTTGGAAGTTCTTTTCTGTGCTCTGATACAGTATGTAAGCTGAGCTGCCTATTATTTTTTTTAATATACCTGTAGTTCCCTCATTTGCCAAAAGTTAGTGAGTAAGCCTTGTTCAGTTGTGATGAAGAGAAATTAGTTATCCAGGCTATAAAATGTTCTGTTCTGATGGGATGAAATAAAGTCTGCTGATCTTTAAAGCAGCTTAAGCAGAAGTACAGAATCATTCTTTTCAATACTGCATTTGGAAATAATATAATCTAAAGTTTACATAACAAATACAGTAAAAGCTAAATGCCAGTGACATGAATTAATACTGCTGGATGTCACCCTGATGCACTTGCATTATTGAACAGGCTCTGGAGGACAGTAAACAATTGATGAAGCTGGTGTTGAAAGCTGCCAAACATATGAGAACTTTCAGGCATTTGTTTAAAGCATGAATTAGAAATAACTCTTTGTCTGTACGAATAATACCTTATGAAAACCATTCAGTTTATTTGTACCATTTGTTTATCACATCTTCATTGGTTTGTTCAAAAAAACCCACCACAGAGATTATTCACATTCCCCTTTATTTATCCCCTTACATTGTGTCTGAGCTGGGATAGTGCAGAACAGGCAAAGTTTGGGGCAGAATTAAAGCACTGCCTTTTTTTGTTCAATTAGATGCTTCTGGAATCCTTGGAAAAGGGATGTAAAATTAGTATAGGCTCTTAGAAATTAAAGAAATTAGATCTCAGATACATACTTGAATTATACTTAAAAAAATAAACACATTCTTCTGTTCTGATGGAGTCTGAATCAGCTCAATGCCATTCGTATTGCCAAAGTCAACCTTATTTCCCACAGGAAGAAACTCATCAAGAAATAAGGGATGCCTTCGTATTACTGGAGAAAACCATAAATCCCATGGCAGTAGATGTCCCGGGAATGTCTTGCAGTGCCGGTGTAAGCAGGGAGAGTGCAGAACTCGTCCTCCGGCCCCCTGGAACCTTTGCTCCATGCCTTGTGTCACACCGCCCCCTCAAGGGGTGTGCTCGGCAGTGTCCTGGCTCTGCTGGGAAGGAGTCCTGCCCATTTACACGCTTTAATCCCATGCTTCAAATTCTGTCACAGATGCTTGCTCCGGGCATTTGTCTACTTTTAAATTCTTTGTCCTTCATCTTGGAGATCTTGTCCTTTAGAGAAGATCTTGAACCTTGTAAAGGGAGGTTCTTGTGTTCTTATGATCAAACACTGAAAAAGTGTTTGAGCTTTATTTTCAGAGGCCATACGGGAAATGGAAATAGATTTGTTAATGAGACAACGTGCCAGCAGAAATGTGCTTGTGGTATTCATTGTGCTCTAGTGTAGTTTCATACACAGCTGCCTGCAGCTAAGCTTCTGTCCACTGCAGATGGCATAGAACTCACAGAACTGCTTGGCCAAACCTCAGTAGAGGTTTTATTAAGCTTGTGTTAGAAATTACCTATATTCTGATACTTTCTATTTATATTTTGCCTGTCAGCATCTGCCTCAGAGTTGCATCTGCATGGAGTAAAGAACTCGCTGCCTTGTGGTGGGCTTCTGTGGTCTGCATCACTGTTGGCATCATACCTGAATGTTTCAGTGCTATTCCTTTGGGAAATTAGAGGTGAAAGCCCACTATTATCAAGTTGCTGCTAGGTGTGGATTGGCATGTAGTGTGTTCAGAGTGTTCACTGCAAGAGGTTGTGTGGACCTTAGTTGCTACTTGGGGTTAAACCCAGTACTCAGAGCAAAAGGCTTGCTAGTATTAATTTCAGCTGAGTATTCAGGGCATCTGCCAATCTCAGTCATTCTGAATGAGAAGAAACATGCCACGGGAGATGATACTCTTTCTATCTTTATGCATTTAATCTAGGAGTGGAGGATGGATGTGTGTCCATAGAGATAGGAAAAGTCCAATGTGTGTGCTCTGAACAGAGCTGGCCTCTTCACAGCTGTAGTTGAGAAGGACGTGAGTCTTCAAACAAGCAAATAGGTCTACTTTGTAAAGAAATTGGTTTAAATTCCACTTCTACAGCATCATCCCTTCTTCATTCCATGCTCTCCAATTTCTACAGCAAATGTGGAAGTCAACTAAGGCAACAATCTGCTTCACTTGATCCACTGAGTGATGTTCATCTGGTGATTTTGAAGGAAGCCAAGATCACAAGGAAAGATGCTGCTACTGCATTGTTAGACATTATACATATTCATGGCAAGCAATGTTTTCAATGTTTTCAAATATTTAACACCACCAATTTTATTTCTGAGGAATACAGCAGAACAAATGAGCTCTCCAGGCAAACTTCCCTGCTCCTACTGTAAATTCTTAGTATATATGCAAGATACCAATTCAGGACCAAATTCTAAGCTCAAATGCTCTCAGGTGGAGCCTATAGCATAGATGGATGGCTACATGTATCCCAGAAGAGGATGTTGTGTGAAATATCTCTGTTGTAGTACAGGTGATGATGTGCTGTATTAAATAGAAATTTTTAATATACAGTGATAAATCACAAGCTCAGTTCTGCACTGATTGCACCCATTATCACCATGCCTGTAGGATTTATATCAGCTACCATCTAAATTACTCTGATCTGAGGAAGGATGGGACCAATAGGTGAGACTCTGGTTCCAAATCAAGTGATCTGTTCTGAAAAAATCTTACTGAAAAAGCAAACCAAAAAGGAAAATTATACCCAGAGCTTCTACTCCAGTTTTCCTCTGCATTCAACATGTACACCTCGCTGCAAGGCACTTAAAACTACCCTTGTTGTAAGCAAAGCTTTTGAGATCTGAGTGCTGAGAGTTGCATTAGTGATCAATTATTTTTCAGTAGGCAAAGAGGCTGCATTACAAACATGCTTATACTGGTCCTTATGCATCCTCACATATGTGATAACTGCTATGCATCATGACTCCCTAATGGATAAAATCATCCTTACTTAAGTATTTATCTTGGCAGCTAGAAATAAAACAATTTAAAGGCTACCACATTTGCTGTGGGCATGGCAACTAAAACAAAGAAATGAGCACATTTTGGCACAGAATTATACTGTTCAAAGATTCAATGAATGGCTGTCAACCCACAAATGAAAAAAGGGAGAAAACTCCATTATTATCTTGCAAAGGAACAAGGCGTAAAGTCAGTAATAGCAGTGCTAAAGTGAAAGTAGACAACCAAAAGCATATAAACATGTATATTTAATCTTGTTAATATATTGTTTCCTTACTTCTGAAAGATTAAATGTACTGCTAACATAACCCACACAGGTAAGAACTGGCTGTTTTGGTTAAACTCTGGTTTATACTGCTTGGAGAAGGCCAAGTGACACTGGTACAAGTGGAAAATGAGAAGAGAAGATCTAATTGAGGTTTCTTACGCACTGTTTGTGTGTAAGGATGGGTGGGGCACAACACGAGGATTAAATGTATGCATTAGTTAGAAAAGACAGCAAGTGCAGTCAAACTGCTACTTTAATTCAATGTATTGTCTTCATTATACATTGTGGAAGAGAGTGGAGGGTAATCAAAAGGACCCTTTGGCTAATGTAAAGCATGCTAACATGACCACCTTTTTAAAAGCTCCTCATATTTGTAGACGTAATTCTTAGATGTATATCAAGGTTTGTATGTTGTATGAAACAAATTTAAATATTGCTTTCCCAGTTAATTTTTTCTCTATTTGTACAATGCTTGTTAGAAAATTATATAAATATATGGTTTCTGTACAACCTGTAAAATATATGTTGGGAATGTTACTTACTTAATAGATCAAATATGACAAGCTTGAAGGATGAGGGATATGTGAGGAAGATCTATGGTTTTGTGTCAAGGTAACATTTGCAGCCATTTAATTCACAGTTTAGTATCTATGACCTAATACTGCTTCTAGCTACACAGTTAGAAATGCAAACTAATTCCATGGAGTGTAGTCAAAGTAGTTTCTGATGCTGTGAAGAATTGGATCTTTCATGCTCTGATTTTTTCCCCCTTGTGTAAACAGGGTGAAAAAGAACAAAGGGTAAAGAATGGCATTCTGCCAAGGAGATTAGTGACCACCAAGACATCTCTGACATGAATATTTAAAGTATCTCATCTGAAAATCCATACAGAACTGTCAGTTTCTAAAATATTCTTCCATGAAATAGTGCAGTGCCACATAAAATAGAGATAGATGCTTTCCGTGTCGACACAAAAGTCACAGAACAGGCAAAACCAGTGGCAAAATTGTGTTTCTCACATTAGTTATGGTAAGAGAAAAGGTCTAAAACTCCTAATATTCAGGAGCTGTCACAGTTCCTTAGACTAAAAAAATCCCCACTTTTATGCTGGTGGACTTTATTTTGCTCTATTTGAAAAGGAACTGCATATTGGTATTGAAAATTGCTTAGTGATAAGACTGTTATTCTGCATTATCTGGTAAAGCTGTAACACAACATCTGTACTTTTATTACCACTTAAAGCCTACAGTCATAGAGTAGGAAATTCAGCAACAAGCTAAATTTGAGGCCAGGTAACTCTTTAACAAAAAGCGGGCACTTGCCCTGTGCACCTTACAGAACAGAACATGGATGGCAGGCTGGGCGTGAGCTGCGCTCAGCGCACGCAGCCCGGGAAGCCAAACGTGTCCTGGGCCGCAGCGGAGTCCCGTGGGCACCCGGAGAGGGGGATTCTGCCCCAGCCCTGCAGCCAGGCACAGCAAGGACGCGGAGCTGCTGGAGCCAGTCCAGAGGAGCCACCAAGTTGATCACAGGGGTGGAGCAGCTCTGCTGTGAGGAAAGGCTGAGAGAATTGGGGTTGTTCAGCTTGGAAATTACAAACTTCAGGGTGACCTTGTTGTGGCCTTCCAGTACCTGAAGGGAACTTACAGGAAAGATGGGGCACGACTATATGGCAGAGTATGAAGTGATAGAGGACAAGGGGGAACGGGTTCAGATTGAAAGAGAGCAGCTTTAGATTAGCTATAAGGATATTCTTTATTGCGAGGGGGAAGCACTGGCACAGGTTGCCCAGAGAAGTTGTGGATGCCCCATCCCTGGAAATGTTCGAGGCCAGGTTGGATGGGGCCTGGAGCAAGTTGATCTTGTGGAAGGCGTTCCTGCCTAGGGCAGGGGCTCGGAGCGGATGATGTCCCGGG
>VZRO01000212.1:81829-214049 GCA_013397915.1 Daphoenositta chrysoptera
CGGGCAGCGGACTTTGGCCCGGCGGGGCCGGCGCCCCCCGTCCTGCGGCCGCGGAGCTCTGCGGGGCCGCGCTCCTTTTGTCTGCCGGAGGAGCTGCGTGCTCGGCTCTGCCCCGGGACCGCGGCTGAGGGGAGAGGAGCCGCTGGCGACTGCAGGGTCAGTGCGTTCTTTAAATCGGTCCTTTCAGATTACTTTCCTTATTTATTTTTAATACACGTTTTTGGAAGGACTTTAGAGAGTGTAGTTTTAATGAGACTGTTGCGGCGGAAGGCGTCTCTTGGGACCCCCCTTCAAGCCAAGGAGCATCTCAGTGAAGGTGGTCTCTGGGGGTTTGGGAGTCACGCTCACCTACCTGTGAGTCGGCAGGAGTGTAGAGGTCACCTTTTCTTTAGTACTTTGCTCTTTGATTTAATAATGCAAATATCCTGTCGTCACTGCTGTACCTCGCATGATCTTGTTTGTTCAGGGGCTTTCCCTTTAAACCTGCCGTGCGCCAGGTGTTACAAATGTAGCTTTCTACGCAGATAACCCCCGATGTTTGCTGTGTTTTGTTTGCTGTAGTTGTGTTTAGTTGTGCTCCGTAAGAAAGCAGACACAACCACATCGGAGCAGCGTGGGAAGCAGGCCCCGCGGGGAGGAGCAGCGGGACTTGTGCCGGTGGGCCCTGGGTAGGAAGCCCCCGTGGGAATGACCGACCGGGGAGCACTGGAGCGCTGGATGTATTTTAAGGTGTTCCATTTTTTTAAAGGGAAGATGGTTGTCCTTTGTCTCGCAGTGTCAGTGCTTTCGTGTGGGAAGGCTGCTGCTTACTTAACTTCTTCCCTGATTGCAGTTTCCGGGAGCCAAGGTGTGGTAGCGTTGCTGCTTCCTTTGGCAAAACCAGTTTTTTTTCTCTGTAATGCTTTTGATTTAGAAGATGTACACTTAGCAGCGGAGTCATGTGGAGAAATGATTAGGAGGAAAGGAGAAGTACAGCAAAAATTGTTGTCCCTAATGGTTTTTTACCAAAAAAAAAAAGAAAAGGAAAAAAAAAATATTGACAAGAAGTTTAACTCTCTAAGTCCATCTGTTATCTTCAGAATATCAAGGGTAAGCACAGTTGTCAAGAAGAAGCATATGGCAGTAGGGAACCACCCTTCAGAGAACTTAAAAAAGATAAAAGTACCAAAACTAAAAATATAAGCTGAGGTATTAATATAACTTCCTAACTTATAGTAATAGCCAGTTTACAGCTACTCTGTTATGTATTCTGCTTCTCAGCGAAGAAGTTCGGCAGTTAGAACAAGTTTTTCTTTGTTGTTCGGAGAAGTTTCTCCCGAACCAGCACTTACAGGGAGAGCCAGTTGCTGGGCAATCACCTGATTTATTTTACAGCACTGAGGCAGGAGGAAGGTGCAGGGGCGCTTTGGGCACTGAATAATGATGGTACCATATCTAGGGGAGTTTTTTGTCTGTAATGCTTTTTGAGAAAATAAAGATAAGTCACACAGTACTTGCAACTGTTGAAATCTTAATAAGTGGCTAGAGAAAAAGCTTCTTACATTGAATTTAAAACAGTCCAATGAACAAACAGCAGGCTCTTGTTAATTTAAAGCAAATGAAATTGTGGAGGTTTTTTTTAATTAATGTTACATTTCTACTGGTATAGTAAAGCTGTAGTGCCTCAGTTCTCACTTCCAGCTAGTAATACGTGATTATTGTTATATTAACTCTCTAATAGTATGTAGAGTACTGTCATCTTCTTGTTTGTACTCATTTTGGTGACATCAGTTTTTTTAAAGATATGTAATACTGGTTTATGTCAAGTCACAGTAAATACTATGTCTTATTTGCTGGGTTTGATATAACTTTGTAATATAAAATTAAGCAGAAAATGCTGCATGTAAATTAATACCTTGTCAAAATCGAATGCATTTTCTATTAATTTTGATGCTGTTTTCTAAGGCTGTATGGTTTTAGTTTTGTGTGGTGGTGGTGTCCCAGTTGTAGAAAAATCTTTGGAAGGCAGTTTTCTGCAGTCTGTAATTACAGGGCATCTCTCATCAAGTACATTGTCTTAAACTAACTCAGAACTTGCCAGTCCTGTTCCTAGTTGCTGCTGACCTTTCCAGAAAAGGATAGTGATCCAGGAAACTTTCTGGCAGCCACCTGATGTGCCAGTGATAGCAAAACATTGCAGAATAAGTTGGAGAGTGAGTTTTGGTTCCGACTGCCAGTGGCTATTTTTATCATTATCTGGTGTTCTAGACATTTGTGGGGCTGTTGTTGCCATGCTGAGTGGTGCACATTGGTTAAGTACCTTTTCCTTGTCTGTCCACAAAACCTCCTGATTGTGACAATAACTTCACAAGGTAATATGGAGGCACTTTTGAGTATTAGTAATTGATCTTGAATATTGTGTCATTGTGTAATGAAGGAGTGTTGCATTTGATGCTGGTATTTGGAAGCCAGCTTTACTAAACGTACAAGTTGGTTGGAGGAGCATGTGCATCAGCCTGAGCTGCTCCTTTGGCCCAAATGTTTCGAGTTTCCCTTGAAAGCCTCCTGCCAGAGTTGTTTTGGAGGTCTTGTGATGAAGGAAGATTCTTGAAAAAGCACTGAGAGGAAGCATTGACAACAAGGGTGTGATCCAAATATGAATGGTTTTGCTTTCAGTTAATAAGTAATGCTGTGTGTTCATTTTTCGGTGTCTCTAGAACTTCTGTTATGCTACTGTTACATAGTTTGGAAGTCAGAGAGTTTAAGGCGTCCCATTTAGAAAATGGTGTGCTTTCCCCTGAGTATTTAACCAGCTAGGCCTGCTCTGTACAATCAGCAGTGCAGAAAGCAGAATGTATTTGCTTTGAGGAGCTTCAAGACTATCAAAAGAGAGCACAGAATGATTTTTTTTTTTTTGCAGGTCTGTAGGTAGTTCGTTGTTGTAGTGGGGCATTTAGAAGGAGATATATATGTAAAGTAGAAATGGTATAGAAGCTGAAAATGGCTCTTAATCAATGCTGTCATGTGAAATAATGTGTGCAGATACCTGCTAATTCCAACTGGAGTGCAGTCTTTCCATGCACTTTAATTTCTGAAACTTCTGAAGTTGGAAGCAGAATAGCTGGAGGCCTTGGCAGGACTGTGCCGCAGACTGAAGCTGTTGGATTTGTATGATGTGCCACACCTTCAGCACTGTTGTGCAAATCATGTAATTATGAAAAGTTCTCTGGAACAGCTCAGATGTGGTATTTCTCAACAACTTTTCATTGACTCATCAAACCACAGGGAGCCCTGCCTCATCTAAGTGAGATTGCAATCTTCTAAGCACACCTGTAGAAGTCTGGAGAGGTTTTCCAGCTTTTTTTCTGTGTGGTTGAGGATTCATTAATTGTTCTCACTGGGCTCATTGGTTGTTCACTGTAGAATTTGATGGTCTGTCTTTAGAAGAACAACTGTCGACTGATAGGATTGCGCCTGCTGAAATAGATTCTTTGATTTTTGTTTTTTTTTAAAGGGGAATTGCACTTGTGAAGGATGCTTAAAACTTGCTTTTCCGATCACTGTCAGTTGAATACTTTCCCCCCCCCCTTAAAAAGCATAATTTTGTTTGGTATTGGAGAGCAGTTCTAGCCATAGACTGGTATTTCCTCCAAAAGCTGAATATATGTGCCTGGCATCTGCTTTTTGCATTCTGATTTCTGTTGTATAAGCGTTGTGATTGCACCAGTGGTCAGAAACATACGTTGTGGAATTTGGAAATGATACTGGGAATATGAAAGACAGGAGAGCCAGCACAAGGAAGCTGTTTGAGGCCTAGTGAACAGTAATTATGGTGGAAATCCACATGCTGAGTTAATGACTTTTTTTGTGTGTGTTTAAGTGACTAAAATATTTGGGAAATTCAGTTTGTTCAAAATAACCCCAAATATCCCTGAATGCTTATTTAGATTTGAGACCAAATGTTTTGGGCTGAGTAGACCTTTCAAGAACATGACTGCACTGGGTCAGGCTGCTTTGGATAGTTTTTTTTGTTAGCTGCTTCCCCGCCCGCCCCCCATCAGGTTTTGTTTTCTCAGTTAAATTAGTCACACTGTTCTGCTTTCACTCGGGTAGGTAACGCCGTTCTGCCACACTGTGATTTTTGGCTTTGGACTGTTGCAGTCAGTGCCAAAACAAGTATAGTGTAAAAGTGCAGGTACAGACTTTAACCCTCTTGGCTTTCCTTTTCATCCCAGCTGCTTCTTTAGTGTTGCTTCTCCATTTCCATAAGTATTGGTCTCTGTCTGCTTTTCCAGTTTTATTACTAGAGGTCCTGATTTCATCTGTCTTTTCATGATTACTGTAATATAGGAGGAGGGAAAACTTGCTGCAACTAGAGAGGGGTAGGTAGGACCTTATTCCTGAGAAAACTGCAGTTTTCTGCGTGTAAACTCAGGGTAAGATCATGGACAGTGTGTGCACCTAATGGTCTGTATTGTGTGTGTGAGGATTATTTGTCACCCTACACCTGGAAAATTAATTTGGCCTGGAAATCGCCATATTTATTGGGAAATTTAAATGACAAAATAGGTATATAAAAAAAATTACCCCTTTTTATTCAGTCACTTTAATTGCAGAGTTGGGTAGTCTTTCACCTTATTTCTCTGGGTCACTGCTATGCAGGAATGCTTGTTAGTAACTCTACTTTATAGGTTGTTATGTCTCCTTAGATTGATTCCCTGGCTGTTGTTTGAAGTTAGCTTGCTAGATTTGGTTTTTTCAGACTCAGTCTTGTTTTTCTTAAAATTGTTGTTTTGTTTTGTTTTTTCCGTTTGAATTGGTTACTGATGTGTGAGCTGACCATGGGGTCAGCAGTTATCTTGGCCTGTGAGATTGAGCACAGTGCTTTGGAACCAGTTCTGTTAGAAGATGCACGTTTATTGAGATAGGATAAAAGTCTTAATTTAAGACTTCTAAGACATTGTAAGTTAGATGTAAATTTCCTTTAAATTACAAAAAAAGGTGAGTCTTTGTCTTCAGATACTTAATAACTTTTAAAAGTCAGTAAATTTAAATTGGTGGTGATTAATATTTTCTAGTTTTTCTTTTTGAAATTTTGTTTACACTCTACTCAACAAAATCGTAATCCATCACAAAATTTGAACATTAGCTGGGGGAAGCGCAGCTTCAGAGGAAAGAAGCAGACATTTAATACATTGCCTTTGAGAAACTAGGTCTGATCTTCATTACGATTTTGAAGATAATCTTTGAAGAACAGATTTTACTACTGACTGTTCTAAAGTGTCCAATGTTTTGAAATGACTTTTCTAAGTGTAGGAGGTAAGGAGACGGGATAGTCTGAGGCATTGTGGAGGCAGGATGAGACTCTGTGCATGGCAGAGTCTTGATTTACCACAGATTAGGGCAAATCTCATTACGGCTGGTTTCAGTGTAAGCAGGATGATTTTCACCTGCCCTCCCCAAGCTCTTCAGGGTATGCAGGTGTTAAACAGTATCAGTGCATTATGCTTTGTTTGGCTGATCGTGTCAAGGTGTTGAGGCTGACACACTTAGACTCGTTAATTATTTCTTTAGTTACGTGTGTGTCTGAGGTTGACGGGGTGAAAGTTTCAGACCCAGCATTTGGAATGAAATTAAACTTTGAGCCATTTCTCGCTTGATCAGTACCACTCACTTCATTTAGTAACCCGTTCATACGTTGCTTTCTGTTTTAACAAACATTCCTTACCTAGGTAAAAAGTGATTAAAGGCCATTACTCGAAATATTCCATGAAGGATATAAAGTGCAATTTAATCAAAAATTTGGATCCGAAAACTAGTTAAGGCTGTTCTGATCTATACTCCAGTATTGTTGGAGGAAACAGATTTTATTGTCGAGTGAATTGGAATTGCTTTATGGTGCCCTTGTTATGGGAGTAGTGTAAGACTTTGTCCTTAAAAATTCTTTTCGTTGATTGTAAGAGGATGTGTTAAATGGTACTTGACATGATGACTACACTTGCCGTTTAGCAGTCTTATCTGGTATGTCAAAGCAATCCTCTGGTGTTACCCTCTTTGGAATACCTTGCATAATTTTGGGTGTTGTAAACCTAGTTTGAGATTTCTGTGGCAGATTTAATTACTCATGTGAATCTAATCCCAATACCCCCAGGCAGCCTGGCAGAACAAGGTGGTGGTTCTGGAAGTTGGCCTGCCCCCAGCAGTGCAAGCAGACAGCTTTTTGCCTATAAAGCAAGGTGGTACTCTCAGGTTTGGGGATGGGCGTTGAAGGTCCTTACCAAAATCAAACAGGGAAATACTGATTTTTCAAGTTAGTTCATAGGTGGGAATATGAGCATCTTCTCTGTGTCAAAATAGGTGCATTTTCTCAAAATAGCCTTGATCCTTTTAATTTTTTTGAGTTTTTACCCTTCAGTTCATGTTTTGATTTGGTAATGTTTTCATCCACCAAGCATTTCTTTCTCTCTCTTTTTTTTTATTTTTGGTCACGGGGATGATTAAAGTGTCTTTTCTGGTGTTGGGGAAGTAGGAATGTAATAGTGGCAACTACAAACAAACAGATGAATTACTAGGTTATATAAAGAAAGCAAGAAGACTTCTTTCTGTCTTTCCCCTCTTTTCCCTCCTATTCCCAGCTTGAATATTTTGACCTGCTATTGATTGTGAATTTACTCAGAACAACATTACGCTGTTGGCTTTGCTGTGTTTTTTCTGGCTGCTGTCTGAAAATGAGCATTTATGCGTCTTGCTTTAACATAAAGATTGACTAACTTTTTTTTTTTGTGGATGCTACTGCTACGCTGAGGAACAATATCTGTTTTTCTGTGAAGGCTAAAATACTAAATTTTAAAATATATGTATTAAATTTATATGCGAATGAGTTATCAAAGTAAGCAAATGACTAAAAAATGTTTTTAGAGTCTAAAGGAGAAATAGAGGCAGTAATTTTTTAAAAAAATGCTTTTGGCTATGCTTGTTCATTAAGATCAGACTGCCTCTAATGTTTTACTTTTTTCTTCCTTTCTTTTCTTTTTTTTTAAATACTCATACTTTTCACTTTGCTTTCAGGTAGGATGTGATTTTTGTGGTATGTGCAGGAAGATCAACTGCTGACACATGTCCGTTGTCCTAACGTTTGACTGGACATGTGGAAAGACAAATGATCAGAAGAAATGGCAGTAGTGTAGCCCGGGAGCCGAGTGTCTGTGTGTGACTGGCAGCGCTGATTGTTCCTGTCTCTGTCTCCCTTCCCCAGAGCAGCAGCACAGCGAGCTCGGGGTGTCTCTGGATTGCTGCTCTGCTGACCTGACTTTGGTTTGGCTCCTCCTCCCCCCAGTTTGTTCAGCCACTTCCTGGGGAACTGTTTACACTGCTTAGAAGAAGTTTTCCTGACCTCCCCGTCTGCTTTTCCATCACTGCACTAAGAATGCAGGCAAATAAAAACTCCTGCATTTTTGCAACATCCCCGCTTCTCAGTGTGGAATTCTGATTGCATAATCCGAATGCCGAACTGAAGCCGCTGTGGTTGAGTGCAGGGAGGGGAATTCCATGCAGATGAAGCTGATCTCGTTGTTCTCTGACATTCTTCAGCGTTAGGAATGTGTTGGGCACTTCAGTGACCTACTTATTCTGTGAGAAGTTGTTCACCTACCCGTGTTTTATATTCTCACTCAGTTGTTTAGTATATCTAAATTATATATGGTTTTCCACTATAAATGGAAATGATTCACTGTAACCATCTGGGAAGTTTCTTCTATGAGACTGAGCAATACTTTTATTTAGCACAAGGAGGAGGAAACTACATCTACAGGTATGCATGAGCACAAATAGTAGTTCACAAACTATCACTAAATGACGTGTCTTCTCACTAGAAACCCGATCTTTCTGATTTTGGCTGAAAGATAAAGACAGAGGAAATAACTTGGGGTTTTTCCATAGCTGTAAGTGAGGGTTGTTTGTTCCTTAGTTTAAATGTTCTTTGGAGTCTTATTTGAATTCTCTTGCATTTGAATGTGATTTGAGTCTGGCTAAGACCTGATACTGTTGAGACTTTTCTTCATTATGAAAGAAGGGTTTAACATTTTTGTATGTTTAGTAATGCTTACCAGGAGACTTGCTTTCTTGTGAATTCTCTTGCTTTGATATAAATGTAATTGAAATTTCATCTTTTATTAACTTTTCCTTTAGGTATGTGTGTTAGCTCATTTTAAAACAAAGCATTTTAAATAGTATAACTGAAAACCTTTTCCCCTTCTGTCTGGTTTCATTTTGACTCGAATGCTGTTTTTCTAAAATATGCAGTAAAGATGTCTAACAAATGAAACTTACATAAAATATTGTTAAATAAAATATTTTTTTGCAATGGTTGAGAGTTTAGAGCAAATTCAGTGCACTTGCGAACTTCTTTTAATTGGGCTGAGGGAAGGATAGAAAGAAAAACTTTGTGAAATGAGATTTGGAAACAAAATGGGAGTATTCTTTAAAACCTGGACAGTAAACCAGCTGGCTTATAACTGTAGAACATGTCTATAGTTTTCAAAGCCTGTAATGTTCTTTTTTTTCTGCATCCTTTGTTTAGAATGGGGCTTTCGTCTGCTCAGAGGTTAAAAAAACACTCTTGTAACATTTACTTCCTTTTTCAGTCACCTGACTTTCATTAGTTTCTTAGCTGACATTGACTGGCCTTCTTAAAATGTGGAGGAGCAGGTGCTTTTCCCAAATTCATATACGCTTTAAACATTCCCCACGCAAACAAAAAAACCCCAGTCAACAATCATGCACATTTAACTCTGTCTTTAAGTTCTAAGAACTTGTTCCTAGATTATAAGATAGTGTTAGCATTCTTACTGCACTTCTGGGTATGTTGAGGCCTGCCCTGTCTTTTCAGTACTTTTGATTCCTTCTGAATGTAAACATACAGTAGGGTCAGTTAACAACAAAGCTTGTGTGTACACTTGAAGGAATTGCCTTTTTAAATACACAAATGAATGTCAGAAGCTGGGAACCTGATCAGCTGTGTTGGTGTGCATGTACTTAGTGCTAAATAACTTACATTGCCTGTTAGGGATTTTTACATGCTGCTGGTAAAAATACTGATGTACCTTGGGGCTTTGTTTCTGGCAATAAAGTGTTTTTTCAATGCCAGAGTGTCTGATTCTGCACATATCCACATGCCCTGCAATCTTGACTGATGTTCTGTGATGGGGAAGACTTGTAATTTTTGCTTTGAGATGATGTTTATTGTATATGCTGGTTTATAACTGAGTTCGTGGGCCGGAAGGAAAGAGTGCACATTGCTCTCCAATGTTGTGATTTGGTCAGTTCATCTTGGTGGAAAATGCTTGGTTTCAGTCTCAATTTTAACAACTGAGTATTTAATGTGGTGGATTTTGAATGTAGAGTGCACGGATATTCCTTGCTGTGGAGCCTGCAGCCTAAGTGAAAGCTGTAACTGCTAGGCTGGGTGAAAGGTTCACTCTCTCTTGTGTTGTTTCACTGTTCCCCTGAAGAAGTACTTACTCATGGGAAGGAATTGTCAGTCCTCCCTCAGCCTTTAGGAGTTGTCTGTAAAGGAGGTCTTTCAAGGGTAGGAGGTATGTGCATTAAGCTTGAGATATTCACATCTTGAATGAATGGGGATTTTGTGGAGAAAACTCCTCTGCTGATTTATTCAGTCTTTGGAGAGACTTGTGCCTGCATCCAGAGGGAGTTCCAGAGCTGTAAATTCCAGCAGTGGGCAGAACCATTTTGCAGCTCTAGCATGTAAGCCCAGAGGAGGGACCACATCCAATGTGTTTGTCCCCTGGATGTTTCTCATAGGTTAATAACTTGAGTAATTCCCTACTTAGAATAGCAGCGTTCCTGGATGACTCTCAGACACCTGATACCTGTTGTATATTGCATATGGGAAGTTTTATGTATTTAATTCAGAGCTGTTCTGACAAATCACCTCACAAGTTTTGTAAGAGTGATGGATTTGGGGATATCTTACCCATGGCTGCAGTTAGAATGATTTAAAGGACTAAGGTGTATGGGCTAGTAGGCTCTGTTCTGATCTGTGCTGATAAACTTAAAATTCTTTTGGTAAATTATTCAATCTCACGTTCTCATCTGTAAAATGGAAATGGGCTTTCTGAGAAATGCTCTGAATCCTGTGACTGAAAATCTTTGCATTTGAAATGCTGTTACTAAAGGGGTTTGTATAAATTTGATTAAATAATTGTGCAGGATTTTGTATTCTCACCAGAATTTTTGCTTGCAAATTTCTCTCACCTTTACTTCCAGATTTTTGGAAAAGGTAGCTTTCAGTCAGATTCCTTAGGCCTGATCTATCACAGCAGAAGGATCGTGTTTTACAAAGAAGGGGTTTCTCATTTTGGTGTGTGGGTTGTTGCTGCTTTTTTCTTCACATGTTGCTAATGGAGACTGCCCAGCTCTCTTTTGCTTCAATTGTCGGGTTCTTTAAGGAGCAAAATGGGAGTCCTCCTACTAAATCAGAATTAAGCAGGACACTGAGGGACTTCTAAGGCAAAATTAAGTTAAAGGTATGGGAAAGGAAAAGTAGTCCATTTCTTGTAACAGCATTCTTGTGGGTTTTTTGGATAGGCACATGTATTACATGTTTATATGTACAACATGCTGTACTTATGTAGCATTTTGTATGTGTTTGTCACCAAGTGCTCGTGTTTGGGATGACTTTCTCAGCACAGTATCAGTGCACCACTGACACCACAAGTATGTGAATACTGTTCCTTCTTCCTGAGTGCAGCAACAGTGGGTTTTTTTCAGTTCAGCTTGTTTCAGTGTAGCGGACCTACAGTGTGAACATGAAGTGCAGGGCCCAGAGGTCGGTCAGTCCGGAGGTGTTTCTGGGCGGGTCCCTGTGTTACTGAAGTGCATAATCGGGCCAGGAACGTGGCAGTGCTGCTGCAGCTCCTGCGGGGAGCAGAGCCCGGGCTGTCTGGTAAAGGCTGCGGGGACTGTTTGAAATTGTTCAGTGACCCTCATCTTGTTTCTATTCAATGTGCTTTTAACAGGAGGACCAAAGTATTGCTCTTAATGTGCTGATATTTTGTGACCTTTTCTTTAGCGGTGCAATGAAGGGCTATTTTAAACCCTGGCTGTAAGCACAGTTCTGTAGCAGCTCTGGCCCAGAGTCGCTCGCGCTGTGTCGATCGCATGACTGTGCTGCTGCCAGATTTCTGGTGGACACTGCATCTTGCAGGTTTCTGAACTTGGCTGCTTTACAAAAACTGCTTCCTGTTTGTCTCTTCCTCTTCCTGCTGCTTTTTTCTATTGCCAGTTTCTCAGCTATGCAGTGTGCTGTTTAAACAAACCCATTCGTTTCGCAGGTTGCTTGTATACTTTTACATATCTGTAACTTTCCTTCAGCTGGGAGCCTGCATCTTTGCTGTGTAAGAAATGCAGTGTTTGCCAGGAGCATTCACGCTTCACAGGAGTGCACTTGGAGTCGGTTTTCAACAAGAAAAAAAAATAAGCACGAGAAGTACATATTTGCATGATCATGGGGTAGGATGGGGTGGGGACCCTGTGGTGAGAACACCAAACTGATTAACCATATCTTGCTCATTCTACTTGGCATAACTCAGTGAACCTTATCCGGCTGACTTACAAAACGTGGGAGCTGCACGGACGTCTCTGAGTGTTCCCAAAGTTATGTATGAGTCTTTGCTCTCCTGGGGATGGATTGGTACTCCTCTTCTTTTAGAGAGGGCTTTTGTAAATTGTGTAACAAATCAGTATTCGGGTTTTACTTAGAGAAATCATTCTGTAAAATAATTCTTCCTATTACATGATGAAAAATTGTGTTTCTAAGCTTCTGAATAAGATGATTTTGATGTAAAATGGCAATGCCTCAGATAAGATTGTGGCATTGCAGCTTTGCTTTCCCTTTTCTTTTGACATGTCAGTATTGTCTTTGCCTGACCACTTGAATCTATTCTAAAAATACAGCAAATGTAGGCAGTTGGTAACTGTTTCAGTAGCCAAACTTTTGTTCAAGATGAGAAAGCAGACAGTGTTCCTTGGTCTGTATACCACTAAATAAGACAGATAATTTTTTTAATGTGGTTACAGTGTTTGAACATAATTTTAATCCAAAGTAAGGGATGCTAATGTAATGCATGCCTCTCTTTTTTAAGTAGTGCTAAAAGAAAAGCAAGCCAAACCCCCCAAATTCCAATTGAAAAACTGATTATGAAATGAATACATCTGTACATATACAAATGAGTTTGAAAGTCTTTCCTCGTGATTTAGTATAACTGTCTGACCTGAAAGTCCAGAACACCCAAGTCTGTTTTAAGGGTCAACTTCCAGGGCTGTGTAATGGTCTTTTGAATTCAGAAGGGATTTGCTATGGATCTCTCCCTCTCACTTCTGGTCTACTTGGAAGCCTACTGCATTCATGTCAGTACTCCATCTGAAAGGAATAATGTGCAGTGTCTTTACACATGAAGCCAAATTGTCTACTTCTAATTTAGATTATAAGTAGTTCTGGACAGTGATGGTGATTTTGCTGTGCATTCCTGTCTTGAGAGAGTCCTGACTAATGCCTGAAACTTCCAGTCTAATTGAATTTAAGTAGCAAGATGGTGACTGCTTCAGGATCTGCGCTGAGGAATACCTGGAGAGCCAGGCTTTAATGCAGCTGTCTACTGAGCCAACCTCAGAGAAATACAGAATGCAGTCTTCAGCAATGTGTTAAAAAAGCAGTTGTGTAATTCTCTGAGAACAGAGTAATTGGAGGTCACGGATTTAATACTGGATTCTGTGTTTAATCTTAGTGGGAGTCACTTCCATGTGGTGTGAGTTCTTTGTGGGTGGAGATGTTTGTGCAGAAGATAAACTACACATTTCTGATGTGATGCAATTGGAGCAAAGTTCTTCCTAAAAGTTAAAGTAAACAAATGAGCCATCTTTTCCTATTCCCTGATATGAAAGATGGAAAATTTTAGTGTATGCGATTTTTTTGGCATTTTGCAGAAGTTGGACTTGTTTGCTGGCTTTGTGCAGAACATTTAAACCTGCAGAATGAGCACTACTTTGGTATAATTTAACACTTGACAAACAAGCAGTACAGGTATTTAAAGTACCTTAATGTGAAATTGTAATTGTCTGGTAGGGGTGGAAAGTAGGAGTAATAGTTTCCATCATAATGCTTTGAACTACTGGTTGAGAACCAGTTCCATGCATAGATGATAACATAGTGAAAGCAAACATGTTATTTCAAAGTGGGAGATTTCTGCTAGGATTTTAATGCTAGGAAGACCTTTTCATGTTCCTGGCATGGAAAGTGTGGGGTAGTGTTTTGTTCATGCAGCGTTTAAACACAGATTAAGTGCATGAATGGTTTTGGCTTATTTTTCTTTCCTTCTGGTTAATATTTTACATTGCAGTTTGTGAAATTCAAGCAAATAAAATTGTATCAGGTTAGACCAGTGGTTCCTTTAGCCCATTTTTAATTGATAATGGCTGTTTAAGATATTCCCTTTCTCTTCTGCTTGCCTGTGTTAAATTTTGTGTTCTTGGTAACATTTTTGTCAAATTAGACAAACTTCTTCCGTGTTCCTGACTTGAAATGTAAACCAAAACAGCTCTACCTGGCTGCCTTCTATCTATTGCAAGATGACCATCACAGCTGTGGGAATAAACAGCTTTAGAAATAGAAAAATTGGGTTTTGGAGAACCAATGCCAGATAACTGAGACGTGAGAAAATGTGTTTCTCAGGTAAAGCAGCTGGAGGAACCAGTTCTGGAGTCTTGACTAAAGAGTTTAAAGTACTTACTTCAAAAAATATTTCTGGAGAATGTGCCTTTTTTCCCCCACATAACACAGTAACATTCTCATTTGAAACATGCTTTGGATTTAACTTTTGAATTGAAATACAGCAGCTATTTGTAATAATAAACTCAGATCCAAAACCCCGTTGTTTAAAAAGCAGTGTACTCTTTTTTTTCCATCCAATTTAAATCAAAAAGGCAAAATCTGGTAGTGGAAAAATATGTTAGCTCTTTTAAATAGCTAAGTTTGTCAGTTCTCTGCTGATTGAAAATTTACCCCTTCCTTTCTAATGAACATTTAATTTGATAAAGAAATTACTTCTCTTAGCTTGGTTTTCTCTGATAGTCTTTGATCTTAACAGTTTGCTGTGTACCATGGTTCATAGCTTGGTGAACTGTATTTTGAGTTTTGCTACAAGTCCTGAATTAGCCTGGTCAGATTGATCCTACCCTGGAGCAGCTTCTGTGCTGCTTCAGTTCTTGTTTTAAGGTGTGACTCCAGAAGGGGAGGACTGTTCTCAAGCTTTCCCACAATAGATAACAATATAAGTAATTTACATGTACAACCGGGGTCAGTCCTCTTCTTTTTGTTTTTGTACCCCCTGGCCTCACAGACCTTCATATTCCCAATGTCTTCTCTTTCCTCTGTGACTCTCTTGACTGGCTGCTCCAAGCAGCAGAAATTTATGGTGTGTAGAAAAATTATCTGGTATCATACCCTTTTATATTTTGGGAATAATCAAAGTTGTATTTTATTTTTGTTTTCTGCCCTTGTAGCAGTGCACTTAGCATTTTTTTTTTTATTTTCTCATCATATCAGTTGGGTATTTGAAAGTGTAATATTATTTTTGTAAATTCTGTGATAATGCATAATTGACAATTTTATTTCATTCAAATCTAAGTGTTGTGTTTCATAGCATCCATCTTTCAGTGATGCACTGCTGGGTTTGCATTAGAGTTGGAATATCCCATTTCTATGGCTCTACCCTGGGGATGGTGTTTCATCTTTTTTTAATATTTGCCATTGTTTTTGTTTAAGCTCTTTAGCTTAAAACATCCATGTTTTCGATTTTCTAGACTTAAAATCTGACAGCAAAAAACTTAGATAACATCTTCTGATGTCTTGAGTAGATTGTGAAGCACAGCACTGGTATTACATTTTAATATTTCTGCTGCCTGTGCAGGACTGAGGGTGAAGTCATTATGGCTAAATTCTTTATCAGCACTGCAGAGTAGGAATACACATTGTATAAATGGTGTGTATTATCATGCATTGCACAGTAATTTATTCTGTGTGCTTCTTATCAGATTGCCAGGCTTTCTTGCAATACCTTCTTTAAAATGGTTTCTTGTAGAACAAGTTTTATGAAACAGAAATGCTATAGCTTTTTATCCTGTGTTCACTGGACTGTCTTATTAAAAGCCAAAAGAAAAAATCGGAAGGTTTACCAGTGTTTTTGTCCCCCTGATATTTTAAAATCAAGTAGACTTCATTCATTTGACACTTTTTTTTAAAATCTTTTTTAGTGTGCCGGTCAAACAAAAGTCCCTGGGTCTGTCTGACGTGTTCGAGTGTCCATTGTGGAAGGTGGGTACAACGCTGGTGTGCAACTCCTTTAGCCAGACCTTTATCTTTCTCCTTTGTTGCTAATTCAGAATTTCCCTGAAATAAGCCTTTCATTATCTCATTTGTATGTTTATGCTTAACATGGTTCTTTGCTACCTTGTAAGAGTGCAGAGATTATAGTCAAGATATGGGAGTTTTATTTCGTCGTTTGGGTTTTTGAAGTAAAGTGGACAGTACATGTGATTGTTCAGTTCAAAAAGTGGCTGGAGAACTGATAATTTGGCAGGTTACTGTAAAGTTCCATTCTGTGGAAGATGTGTCTTTTGTGATAAGATAAACCCAGTAGGAATTGTTGGAAAGCCACAAGTTGGCACATCTTAATTTGAGAGAAACAGCAACTATTCAGCTGAGACTGAAAATAGCTTAAATGTACTGCAGTGTAGTATTGCCATAGCATGTAAGAACTAGCTGCTATCAGAATTCCTTCAGGCTACACCTGCTTGATGTCTGTATTAGTTCAAGTACTCCAAATAAATTGTAGATGAATGATACAGTCAATGCTGTTATTTATACGTCAGGATAATTGTGGAAAATGTGCTGCTAGATAAATGTTTGAGGTGCACATACTAATGGAATGCAGTTACTGTTGACATTTAGACAGTATCTGAGATGTGAACATGTTTTCATCTGTTGGGTAACATCTGTGCTGGTGTGCTGTTATTTTGGGAAAGCATCATTAAACTCAGTGACTTCGTCTTCTAAAGTGGATTGAATAAACTCCAGGTTTTGTTTGTTTGATCTGGGTAGCAGTAAGTGCCATAGTTTTAATAATGTGTCTTATTAAGAGTTTTTGACACCAACCCTTTTTTCCCCTCTGTTTATTTATTTATTTAATAAATTTATACTTGGTGAGGGCTAAGAGAGGGGGAGATACTTCATAGTATGCAATGGTGTGAAATAAATAAGTGGAATATTTTAATTGTTGCTAATCTTAAAAAAATATTATTACTGTCCACAAATGGCCCTTCTTACGTGCAGTTGGTAGACATTGAGTCAGTTATTTATGCAGTTTGTTTTGTCTTTCCAAATTGCTCCCATCCTTAGAATGGAAAATAACTGAACGAGAAGATACAATGTACCTTAGGGCTCTTGCCTAAGGGCACTTTTTTTAAAATTAAAGGTGCTTAATTTCCTGTATCTCAGACTTTGAGCATGAAAATGCTCATTGTGTCAGCAAAAGAGCTGCAGGATTTTAGATTTCTTATTCCCTTATGTAAGCACAAGCTCCAGAGCTCTTCAAGTTCATGAACTCGATGGCTGTAACATTAAATCATGCTGTAGAATGGGAAAGCTGAAAACGGGGGTGCTTTCAGATGGGGGTCAGCACTCTTTAAAGGGATCCCAAACACAAGTGCTGGGGGAAAAAAGGTAGAGCTGTAAGAAGAGTATATGGGAAAGCAGTACGGAGTACCTGCACTACAGGTATGGAAAAAGGGAGTTTAGGATTTTCTCAGTTGTGGAAGTGCATTAGTCTGTCAAGAGCACAGATCCTGGGATTTGGTACAAGGAGGTGGAGGGGCTGGTTTGGACCACGTGAGAGAGTAAAGGGCAAAAACGTTGGAGAATTTAACCAGTGTTTTCACACAGGTGAATTGTCTTTCTTTAATGCCTGTATAAATATTGGATGCCTTTTTATTCCTATTTTTTTCATGAATGTTAATTAGCTGTTTAGAAGTATAAACTTCTTTCTTTTTCATTTTTTTAGATATGTGAATGGCCATGCAAAAAAGCATTACGAAGATGCACAGATTCCTATGACCAATCATAAGAAAACAGAAAAACAGGAGAAAGTTCAGCATACTGTGTGTATGGATTGCAGTAGTTACAGTACATACTGGTAAGGGTTTAAACACTGTTTAAACTGTTTGACAACTTTTTATATACTAGAAGGCGAAAACATCAGACTCTTGTGCAGCATTATATTACACACAGTTTTGAGCATTTCATCTTTTGATTTCTAGACCTGTCTTTTTAGAACACTCTGCTTCTGCATACACCTTGTAGCACTAAACTGAGAGTTTACTGTGGGTAAACTCTCACATGTCAAATGACTTAAACAGAAGAAACTTTTTGAAATAAGTGCTATGGGGTTTGGAGTTGCTTCTGTTTGCTTTGGGGTATGTGGAGACCCAAACCTCTTAATTGCAAAAATGGTTGGGTTGTAGTTACTCCTTCCATCAAGCCTTTCACATATCCTTTATTTGTCAGGATTCAGGAAGTAAAGTATTACACTGTAGTTCCTGCCCAAGAGATCTGAACTCGAGTTGTGTTTGTGTGTACCTTCTGTGGGTCTGGGAAAGTGATGGATCCTGCTGGGAAGCAGCATCAACTCTCTGGCAAGAGTAAGGAGAAGAATCAGAAATGTTTCTTGAAACAGCACAAGGGCCTGGGCTGATTTGTTCTGTGGGGTTCTTGGAGTGTGATAAGCTCTGTTTAGGGAAACTTAATATTGATGCTACTGATGCTGGGTTCCCCAGAGGGCACAGACTGGGAGTCAGTGGAAGGCACTGCTTCTTGCCTCAGCATCCTCCATCCTCTTCCCCCTTAAGCAAACCTGTTGACAGATGCTTCCCCATTTGCAGGTGCTTCATGGTTTCCTGTGTATTGTTACTTGTGCAGTGTGGGTTTGAGCAGTGTAAATCTTGGGGAAATCCCTGTTATGGTCTTGTAAAATTACTGGGTATGTAGCTCCTCTGATGGGTATTTTGTTCAAATAATTGGGTGTCTTTTGGGTACTTAATCAGGGAAAAATCTGTTTGTGGAAGTTTGGGTATCCAGTTTTATGAGGAGTGCTTCTGTAACATGTATTTTTATCCCCTGCAAGTAAAACCCCAGTTAAGTGATTTCACCTGAAGAAATGTTGGTTGGAGCAACTCAGAAGCTGCTCAGATGGTGCAAGCAGCTGTAGACATTTAAACATAGAAGAAAGGTTGGAGTAGCTTTGTGGTGTAGGGGAATTTTGCTTTATTTTGCATTTTATTTTAATGACTAGCATTTGTATCTGTTCCTGCGTGAATACCTGAGAAAACAGACAAGTTTTTTAAGAGATACACGTTCACAGGTTACCAGCGTTGCAACAGCTGTGGGAAGCTAGTTTCACTTTCCAATTAATACTGGTAGCAGCTGAGTTCTATGTTGTGGCTTTTTGTTTTGTTTGAATTATGCCCTTGTCTTCTAGTCATTCTGAAGGTAATCATCTGTGGAGGAATTTTAGCAGGGTATTTGAAGTCTTGATGATATCTCCATTATGACAAACAATGTTCCCAACTTGCTGAGGCTTGATGAGTTACAGCAGCATCCTGCTGACCTTATCAGCAGGATAAGTCTGAGCACCCTGCTGACCTTATCCCAAACCCCGTGTGGGTTTTGCAAAATCCCAGCAGCCAGACTGGGGGCTGTGGGATCTGTTACTGACCCCAGCTGTTCTGGAGAGGGGCAGGGGGAGCTGCACCTGGGCAGGCACATGTTTGTGGTAGCACACGAGGGAAGCAGTTTAGCATGTGATATCTTTTCTGCTGTAGTGGAGACTGAGTCATCTATGGATGAACTGGAACTAATTGTAGCCAGCTTTGCCTTGGGGAGTTCCGGTTGTGGGTAATTCACCAGCAAATTATAACTCCTGTGCTAATGTGAAGCTGAACAAGTTTCAATAGCTGTTTATCTTTGTTTTCATTTAGGATATTTCAGGTTTTTCCCACATGATAATCAGAAAAAGATACTTGAATTTGTTACTGCACCCAGTTGAAATGAGCACAGAAGTTTAAAGAGGAAACAGAAGGCATTTGGATCAACTTTTCCCCCTTTATTTTGGACAGTACTGTGGAGGCTGCTGTCAAATAGTGATGTCAGTTTAAGCAAATAGTTGGGTAAATTTGAGACATAATTAGCTATTGTGGAGAGTGAGTTTGAAAAGGCTGTTTGTTAGCTTCACTGTGGACATGAATCCATTAGGCAGTGCTAAGTTTATGCCATGGTGGTTCTTTTAAGTGAACTTTTATGTAAAGATGGATATATTATGCTACCAGTGTGGGCTGCCTCAATAATTTGAAAGTCAATAAAATACCATCCTAAGACTTAATTGAATTTTATTTCTACTGTGAAAATAATGGAGGTATTTTGATTCAGCGCTGGCTTTTATATTTTTATTTACAGTTCTGTTTACTGCACAAAGTTGAGTAGAATAATTGTATCCCATTTTTATCCTATGGATCCTGGTTTACTGTGTTCCTTGGCTTGCATGATAATAGCAGTGAACAGGCCTGCGTGGGCTTTCTGAGAAGGCAGCATTTGATCCTTTGCCTTCCTTTGGCTGTGTCACACATAACCTGTCATGCAGTCTTTCCAGAGGGTTTTGTTGTTTGTTTACTCGGTCCTCCCATTCAACTGCTCAGTCTTAACAGTGGAAAAGTTGGGAGAATTTGTTAATATTTTATTTGTTATGAGAGTACAACTCTCTTTTTGATTCTCTGGTCACTTTTGAGACAATAGATGCAATACTAAACCCTCAGACTAAATTATGTTTGAGTCCTTAACTGCTGAGAAAAAGAGAGTCCTGAATTCTACTTTCTGGAGGTAGTCAGCCTTTCAGTTAGTTTTAAAGTACTACACACAAAGAGTTTGCAAGAAGTACAGATCTTTTTTGTCTTCAAGCTATTGTAGCATGCTTTCTCTTGCTGTGTTAGTTGTTTTTTTGTGCACAAGAAGTAAAACGATATGTGTAAGAACCCTGCTTTCCTGAAAGAGGACTCTTGTAAATTGGTTTTCCCTGTGCTAGTGCACAGAAGAAGAAAGGCTGCCCTGTTTATATATTTGCATAATATGTTTCCTGTGTTCATTTAATCCCAGACACAGTTTGCAGGTCAGATTTCTCACCCATTACCCTCCTTGTTATCCCTTAAAGGGCCACAGTTGTGTCAGGGGGGTGTGTGTGTTCCTGGCTGGTGTAAAAATAACCAGCTGCCAAGGACGTAGGAAAATTCTTTTTTAGTCTTTTAGAGGGTGGTTCTCTTTAAGAAACAAACCAGACTTACTGTGCTGGTGCCATGAGCATTGGAAAATGAGATTGCTTAGTACTATTATTTTGCATTCTGCAATCAGTGAAAATAAAAAGAATAAAAAGCCTTTTATCCAGACAATAGAACCTGATCTCTTTGTTTGCTCATATAAAGTGTTGGCATAACTAAGGAAACCTGGTTTTTCTTAATTTTTCCTATCCTTCAAATTCTTCAAATCTAATCAGGGCTTTTAAACACAGCATGAAGTTCTGTCCCTCCTAAGCACTGTACCAGCACTAAGCACTTGTGTTCCCAGAGCAGTACATACATTCACTGGCTCGCTGCCATTTTAGAAGCAAATGAGGCCAGCAGAGACCAGGCCTTGGAGGTAGCAGAGATACTAAAAATAGAGTGTATGGAGGAAAATACTGTGCTAAGCCATATCAGGGACCCTCAGCAAGGTATAGAATTTGTTCCGTGCCGTTGCTGTTAAAGCATATAGCAGAGCTGCTGTGTGCAAAAAAGGTGTTTGTTAATTTGCAATGATCCTGAGGATCACAAATTAAGTATCTGTTTTGAATGCCAGCTTCACAAATCGGATGTAATTTCTCAGCAGTTTACCCTTAAGGTGTGTGGGCTTAGCAAATTTAAGTTACTAAAACATAAACTTCTCACTCTGTTTACTAGGTTTATCCAAAATAGATTGGAGGTAATGCTGTTATTTCTAATAGTAATGCTGAATCCTCAGTGTTGCAAGAGGGGTGGTTTAAAAAACCTGCTCATTAAAAAGAGAAATAGAAGAAGTCTGTCTTGATTCCAAGTGAAACTTGCAATTACTGTTCCAGTGTTGGAAGGACCCTGACATTTACTGATGTGTTTGGTTTTATTCTTCCATCTTGGGGCAAGTGCTAAACTGGTATGTGAAAATAAGGTTAATGTGATCTTCAGGGCATGGGAGCTATTCAATCATCTTTCAGCAATAAGTTCTCATAGAGGCTTTCAGTGAGCTTGTATCTGCTTCCATGCCCTGCTGTATCAACAGTAGCTACTCCAGCATTAGCTGACAAGGAAAAATAGGTACATTAACAGACTTCTTTCCCCTCCCAAACTAACTTGGTCCATGGCCATCTTCAAAAACGTAAAAAAAAAATCCATTACTGGTAATCTTACTAATTTCTAGATCTTGCATAAGCACCCGTAACTGCTGTGTGCATTGCTGGGATGTCTTGAGAGTCATATTAATTTCTCTTCTTGGAGGCAAAAATCAGAGGTCCTGAACAGACTGATTTTCAGTGACAAGGACCTTTACTTTCTCAACTCTGTAGCCTTTTCAAGAATGTAGTGTTTGAAGTAACGCTGGCAACACTGTAGATTTATGCAACAAAGAGTGTTGTGAATTCCAGTTGTGCCTGAAGTCAGTAGCTTCATTAAATTAGGAAGCAAGTGTGGATCTGCTCCAGCAGAGGAGTAGCCTGAGGTGGTGATGATGTATTTTGCATTTGAGTTGCTCTTGTGCCAAAGGGAAAGGAGAGACATAGCTACAGTTCTGGTATTAAACATATCCAAAGTTAGTTTTTCTCACAGGACATGTTCGCTTGCCTGCCAAAATTTGAAGCTGTAATTTGACACTACACAGTATGTACAGAAACTGATGAGTGACGGAGTGATATTTGTGGTTAATCACGAGGTGAAAGTTGCCACAGACTTCTGGCATGACTTTGGAAAACTCAAGTGATCTCTTAGTCCATCTTCCCTGGTGTTTTTTCAGTAGCACAAACTTTTATGTTTTGTGTGTATCTGTTCAGCACTTCAGGTTTCACTCATAACTTTACAATGTTGAAATAGTTCAAAAATTAATAAAAGCTTTGTATTCTGTTTACCAGGTATCAGTTGGTCTTTTCTGATGAATCTATGGATAGACTACTGAGTCTGCTTTTCGTTACACTGTTTGAGTTTTTGTTGAGCTGGAATTCTGCCTTGGGCCAGGCAGTATATCATGCTTTTGATTTCTAATAAAGAACTAAACTGGAAGAAAAACTATGTAATAAGATGTTGCCTGTACCCTCTTTTGCTGGACAGGAGTTCTCGGAGGGAGCCAAGCTCAGTGTGAGGTGTTGTGCTCCCCAGTTCTCCTCCTAATCTTTCACTGGATGCCTTTGGAGCTTCCCACACGTAGGTTTATGTGGTTTGATCTGCTTCCCTGAGGTGCTTTGCATATTCTGAGAAATGTTTTTCTTGCAGTTATCGCTGTGATGATTTTGTAGTCAATGATACCAAGCTGGGCCTGGTACAGAAGGTCAGAGAGCACCTACAGAACTTGGAAAAGTAAGTAGTTTGTTTGCATCCAGACTGCCTTGGGCACACTTGTAATACTGCATCGTTGAAGTGGTATTTGTTTCATATGTGTGTATGTACCTAATTACATGTGTCTTAATCCTTCTATGTGTCTTTAAACTGTGCATTTAAAAACCTTTCCATCACTGAGAAGCAGAGGTGCAGAACAGATGGATTTGATTGATCTCCTATGTGTTGTTTCTATACAGTGAATCTTGCAGAAGTAGCATATGATGATGCAGGAATTTAGATATCAATTAACTTTCTACCTAAACAATAATGACTGTCTTTTTCTATATAAATGAGAGATTTTTCAGAATGAAACAACTAGCGTTGTCATAGCTTTGTCAAAAAAACAGAATAAGCCTTTTTTATCAGAGAAATTGAAGCAAAAATGCAGGTGGAAGTAGTCTTCATATTAATGGTACAGTTTGATTTTTAAGCAAAAAGATTAAGAAGGCTTTTGAACTTGGAACTGTACAGAAGAGACATTTTTTCCTTTGCCTCTGTCTGGTGCTGTTCCACTGGAAAGCAGATAATCTGATCTGGGTGATGTATGTGCTGTGGCCAGTCCTAGAGAGCAAAGAGTGCTTGCACAGTTTGCCTGAAAATTTTACATAATGCCAAGTGGAAATACGTGTGCATTCTGTGCTTCCAAATACATCAGAATGCCCCTGAATTCAGCCAGGACTCCTGCTAAGAAATTGCTGTGACTTGGGGAAATGTCTGGATCCTCCCTGAGTTAAGTGTATTGATTATGTGGTAGGTTATATTAATATTTTAATTATTGTCCAACCTATTTTGATGGCCTTGTCAGGTACATAATGGGATGTGAAGATGTTTAAGCATAATGAAAAGTGCACATCAGTATTTTGGAAATGTCCAGGAGATCTAACTTTTTGGGAGGTAAATGATACTGTGCAGGCTTCCATTCTGTCTAATGGTGGTTTTCGAATGTTTGGAGGCTTTTTAATTAACAAAAAACCCAAACCAAAAAAAAGAAAAAAAAAAACAAAGAAAAAGAAAAAACTCTGCCAACCAAAACCCCAAACCCTGAAACAAACTATGATTTCACTATCAAATTAGAGAGAAATCATCAACTGGTTTAATTGAGGGGCCATTAATTCCCATTGATGTGCAAAAGAATAAGTGATTAGTTTTGTAACTTAGTATTACACAAATGTTACAATTTCTTGTATTTTTATTTAAGTAAGAGAAGTCAGCCATAATACACAAGTGCTAATGTTCCACATATTCTTGACTTTTGGTAATGTAACTTCATCTTGGTTTTTTTTAAGTTCTGTTCTCAAAGGCTTAGACAATTCTCCTGACAGAAGTATTTTATTTCTTTGACCTAGGCAAAAGATCAATATTTTAGATGACAAGCAGCTGCTAATGAGGCCACTCTTGAGGGCACACATCCCTGGGCAGAGCATCCTGCATTACCTCCCTGGTGGGCCCTGGGGCCGTGCCCCGAGGGAGGTGCAGCCCGTGTTCAGATTCTGCAGCAATGGGGAGCCTGTTTGCTGTCAGTGACAACTGGTGACAGATGGAATCACTCTCTTAAACATGAGTTGATTATATCTGGTCCATTCCACACAATACTTTGTTTTTGTGGTAAATAACCTCTTCTAATTGCTTTCCAACAGTTCAGCCTTTACGTCAGACAGACATAGGAAAAGAAAACTATTGGAAAACTCATCTCTGAACAGCAAGTTGTTAAAAGTAAATGTAAGTACAACAGGTCTGGTACAGTGAGTTTAAGGGGTTTTTGTAAAGCTGCTCAGGTTTATAGTTTGCCTAGACCCAAATTCTGCTGGGTGCTCTTTAGCATCTTCTGGCCACACACCCAGAAAAGCCCCTTTGCACACAAGCATGGTTGATACGCTGCTGCATTTCTGTTGATGGACACTGGGAGCTTCCCTGTGCTTCAGAAGGGTTTCACGTCAAGATGGAGCTTCTCTTTTCTGAGCAGGCAAGGGGCTTTTGTATTTTTTTTTTTTTTTACTCTTTTATTCCCCCAGATGCAGAAGGCAGAAGGCAAAGAATGAGGTGCACTCTTTTGAGGGGAGGCTAAGAATAATTGTTAGGAAAAAGTAAAAAATGTTACCAGTTTTTTGAAAGACTTTCTTAAAACTGTCTTTCAAGAGAAACTATAGACTATTTTTAAGCTTTTCTTCTCCTCCTTTCCATCTTCCTGCTATTTTAACTTCAGATCTGCAGAATAGCACCCAGGAGAGGAGGATCCAGCCCTGGCTAGATGGCTGAAGGGCAGAATAGTTTCTTCCAGACAAAGACTGTCTCAAATCAAGTGTCTCTGTTTTGCACAGATTCGATTAAGGGAGTTTCTAATTTTCATAATTTCTCCCAGATTTTGAGGGTGGAGAGGGGAGATACTGACCCAGCTGTATTCAACTGCTTCATTTTCACCCTTGGAAAATGAGGGAGAGATGGAGCAGAGCTCTTGGGCTGTGGAACAGCAGTGTCACCAAAGGGAGCTGGAGCAGCAGCTTCGTCAGCCATAGGAACAACTGCCCAAGAGGATGTGAATGGGAATAAGAGCCTGGGGTGGAAAAGCAGTCACTTGCTGTTTGGCAAAGTCTGGAGGGGTTTAGTTGCTTTAAAAAATGCACTACAACAGTCAGTTTCGGGTTGTCTAAATGTGCTGTTATGCTTCATGTACTGTCCCAGTCTTGCCGAGATTGAGGAAGCCTGGGAGAAATTGTGGGGCTTCCTTGCTATGGCAGTACCCAGCATCACTGTCTGCAAAACTCAAAGCCAGTAAAAACCAGAAGAAAAATTCCAGGCAACATTTAGATATGGAGAAGACAGAATTAGAAAGCATGAACTAAATACTGCTTTTATGCTTCTTACTCTGTGCTGCTTTGTCAGTTTTATTAATACTTCAATATTGCCTCTAACAACAGAGGCAATATTATCTTTTTATTGTTGGCATGTTGAATCCTTATCTAGAGCTGCAGGGGCACTGCTGTGTGCATTAGTGCTGTGCTGTGGCACTTGGGGCAAGAATGAGGAAAAAATATGCTCAGGACACTGTTGTGTTTCCATGCTGAGATACTAAAAGATAGCCCAGCTTTTAAATTCTGTTAGAACAATGAAGAATGCACAGCAATTTGATGAACTTTGAGTGTGGTATTTTGTAGACAGTGGAATGTGTCCAAGTGTTGCAGATTCTAGAATCATAAATGCAACATTGTCCACATTTCTTTTCCCTTCTCACCCAGCCTGAAGATAATTTGACAAAAAGCAAGCTCATCTGTATGCTCATTGTTCTAGGCTGTAAATGGTATATATTTTGCCTGTCTTTTTTCAACACTTTGCCTTTGCTTTGCAGTCTAACCCAGTCTAACTTGACTGTTTATTTCCCAAATCAATGCTGTTGTCTTGTCTTCCAAAAACTCTTCTGACCACCACAAAACCCCACTGAGACTCAGACTAGTGCTGGTGACTTAAAAACAACCTGGAGGTGTCTACACTGTGCATGTTAGACATGGGAAAAGATGGATAAGGATTGGTACTTCCATTTTTCAAAGGCATTGTAGGGAAATTGCTGTCTAGTTGTCACTGAGCACTGTTGGTTTGTGAATATTTAACATATGTACACACACAAATCCTTGGCAATAAGAGCCTGTAATTACCTCTGTGTTGTCCTATTCTAGATTTATTTGCACAAGAAAAAATGTGGTATAGTTTTCTGTTGACAGGAATGAGTAAGAAACAATTTTCATGTCAAGATGGAGCTTCAAGGCAGTTTGAGCTGCTGAGGTGGTTGCTTTGGCTTTGCCGCTGCACTCAGTGTAGCTGTTACTGTTTAAATCTGTGCTGATCCAACGGTGATGACTCTGCAGAGTGGGAGGTGGTGGAGCAATGACAAACCTTTCTTTAACTGAACTGTTCTGTTTCCAGGGAAGCACCACTGCCCTTTGTGCCACAGGCCTTCGGAACCTGGGGAACACTTGTTTCATGAACGCCATCCTTCAGTCACTCAGGTACCTTCCACAGCTCTGCCACCCCCCTCAGGGCCTTGTGTGCCATGGCATTGGGCTGGTGAATTTGGCAAGTGCCCCCTGGGCAGAAGTGTGCCTGGATTTGCAGGAGTGGGGGTGTGTGGGTTGATGAAGTTGTGTTTCATGGTGTGAGGCACATCCTGTGGTACAGCATTCCAGAGGGAAGCTGCCATGTCCTGGGCAGAACAGGAGACTGCCCCTTCAGTGCCGAGGCCAGTGAAATGTATTAACTTCCTCAGCAGATGCAGTCTGGGTTGTTAGGAAATGATGGCTCAGTCTGGCAGGGTATCTCTTGGTCAAAGCAGAGCCAAAATGTAATTATTTTAGGAAGCTGGGATGACAATGATATTTTCAGATCTGCTCAGTTAGTTACAGAAGATGAGTATTTGCTACAGTATTTCTTGTCTCTTGAACTGTTTGATTGCCATCCTCTATCACTGCATGAAGTGGTGTCTATGCATTTAAAAGAACAAACTCCAGAATACATAATATTCTCCTTTTTCTCTGCCCTTTAAGGATTTCATTCTTATCTCCTTTTTCCTAGTAACATTCAGCAGTTTTGCTGTTACTTCAAAGAGTTGCCTGCGGTGGAGCTGAGGAATGGGAAGACAGCAGGGCGGCGAACTTACCACACCAGGAGCCAGGGGGATAACAATGTGTAAGCTGTGTGTGCCGTGTGAGCTCTGAGCTGGGCAGGAAACAGCAAGTGTGGGCTGCTGGGGCCACTGTGCACTTCTGATATTGCACAATTCACAGGGGACAGAGCCACGGGAGAATAGTTGTCTACAAAGAAAGAAACTTGTATCACTTGCAGCTCGCTGTTAACAGGTCTGGTGCTGCAGGGAGAGGCAGATACATCAGGTAGTGCTGGAGTGTAACACGTTAAATCATGTTAAGAAGTCCTGTTTATATGTGCTGTAGACGTTATGCTACTGAATTCCAGCTGAAATAGGGCCATGGGGATGTGACAAGCAAGTCAACATACTGCTACTACTACAAAAAAATTCAGGAGTAAGTGATTCACGATCGGTAGGTTGTTTGAGCGAGTGTTAAAGGGATGATGTTAGCAGAGTCTGCACTAAAATGGCAAACAGTGCATAGGTGTTCACGTGAGTCCTGAACATCTGAAATGTAATTTTTCTAAGCTGTGTGTTTTCAACATCATGGGTAGGATTTTGGACATGAAATCTTTGAAGGTACTGGAAAGGATATTTACCTAGTCATTACAGTCTTAACCCAGCTAATTTCTGATACTTAGACCATTGAACAAGTAAACCTCTAAGGGTTGTAACACGAACCCACATTAAACACCAGCTTTTACTTTCTTTACAGTTCACTTGTGGAAGAATTCAGAAAGACACTCTGTGCTTTATGGCAAGGAAGCCAAACTGCATTTAGTCCAGAGTCTTTATTTTACGTTGTTTGGAAAATAATGCCAAATTTTAGGTAAGTTTTTTTAAAAAGTAACAATATTTTTGATTGCAACCACATATTGCTAGTGTCCTACTCTAAAATGGGCTGCATCCACAGGATGCACTCTATGCAGCTTTCCATATGCCTGCAAACGTGCTTTGGAAAGGGTCTTTGCTTTGATCAACAGTTTTGTGTTCATCAGTAGTGCTCTCTTCTTCCTTCTGCCCTTCTACCACATGTAGCAGTGTCAGAGAGGACAGAGATCTCAAATGAGAAACAGTGGTAGTTGTACCTTTGAGCCAGTGCTCCAAAAGAATCAAGCTATTGACTGGTAGGTGAGTGCCAAGTGCAGGGTGGTGACAGAACCCAGGCTTGGCTGCAATAAGAAAGACAGGTAGTCAGATTAAAAAAGATACAGCACCTACAGGCCTGAATGCAAACATATTGGGTGAAACTTCCTTGATTCTCTCAAAATACTGTAGCCACCAGCTGGACATGAAATAAGGGCTATAAGAGAAAAATCTCCTGCATAATAAGCATTTTGTGCCCATACTGACAAAACAGACGATAAAGGGAAAAAGGTTACCCGAGTAAACCCAAGTATCGTTCCTCTCCAAGGTCTCTCTGTCCTGGCCCCTGAACCTCTTTCAAAGGAGCACTGAAACCTGTTAGGATATATTGTGATTAAGGTAAGTTGCTCCATGTTCTCAGACAGTAAAGATGTTCTCTTATCTGTTGTATTTCCAGCAGTGCTGAAAAGATGCTGTGAACACATCTGCTCAATGAGTAACCCAAAAACACAAATCTATTTATTCTGTTCTTCACACTGCCAGTTATGTTTCACTTGGCTTATGAGAATCAAGGAAGTTTAACACCAGTAGTTGCAAGCAGTGACCAAAACATTATAGGCAAACAAACATTATCCCTAATGTCTGTGACCAGTTTCCCTATTAGAGTCTTCTCTATAATTCTTGTTAGACCAAGTGAGGAACCTGTTCATTGAAGTTCCTCAAGCAAATTTTCAGCACTGTGGATTCTATCACAGCTTTTAAAAGAAAAAGGGCTGTTTGTTTGGCTTCTCCCTCTTCCCTTTTTATTCCCAGTTTTCTGGGAGCATGTCCATGATTAATGGATAAGGGAACTCATAAAATCAAATGGAGAATAGTGTCAGCTGCTTTTAACAAGTCCCCACTCCCACATGATCCAGGGAGAAAATTTGAATTTGTTCAGTGCTTAATTGAACCGTGTAAAAGCTAATGATGCTGAAATTCCAGTTCTGTGCTGTGAGCTCCCTGGGAGCTGGGGAGGAGTAGGCGATGGACGGACGTGTGGAAGAAATACGGAGCCAGCAGCCTGCTGGCAGCACAGCAGCCACTTTGGGGTGTGCTTGTGGAGCCTGAACTGGGGGGCAGGGGAGGAGCAGCTGGAAGTGGGTTCAGTTCTTTTAGTCCAGCGAGATTTGGGTTGTTAAAATGAAGGACTGTGAGTGCTGCTCTCCCTGAGGAGGGTTATAGAAAAAACTGCTGCTGCTGCTGCCCTCCGTGCCCCTCTGCCTCTCACTGCAGCAGGGAGTAGAGAATCCATTTGTAGTTCCTACAGGCACAACTGCAGGGCCTCTGGGCTCTCCTGCTCTGTGCAGGTCCTGCTCCCTGCCTGCTGTTGTGCTGCACGCCAGGGCCGTTCTGCAGCCTCATGCTGAGTTGCAAGATGTGTGTTTTGCTGATTTACTGCTGTATAAATAGTGTGCTCTATGTTCCTGGTAACTGGTCCTGTTTATATCCTATCCTCTTGCCACTGGGAAAAAGAGTGTTGGGGGTGGGCTTGAATTCAATTGCTTCAGGTGGAATGACATCAGTTCTGTTACACAGGCAGACTATCAGAGTAACGTTGCTTTTTGCTGCAGGGCTGTAGCATCATAATTGATTTTAAACAGTGCATTGTCCATATCATCGTGTCCTTTTAAAGATCTGTATCTATAATTATGCTTTTTAACAAATCCAAAGAATTTTCCATCTATAATTAGCATACTTAAATGCAAGTATAAATACGTGCACCAGGAACAAAGCCAACAATGTGGAATGATTCCAAAGGTTTATTTGTTGCAGAGCAAGCGTGCCAAGCTTTTTTATGAGGAATTTCATGTCGAAAAGGTGTCTGAAGCAAAGACGTTCCATAAATTTAATCTTCAGCTGTTTAATGTGGTTGCTTATGTGGTTATTGAAGAAATCTGTATTCAGTAAACTAAGCAAATCCTGTGTTACCTCAGCAACTTCAAAGTTGTGCGCAATTAACATCCAGCTTTGAAGCAGAGTTTGGTTTTACTACTTTGTTTTAACAAATGTATAATTATTTTGCAACTTTGGGACAGTAAGTCCTATTTTTGGCTGTACAGGACTGTGACTTGTTGAAGCACAGCAGTGTTTCTGTGTGCTGGGTTTTCTGTTGTAAAAGGTAGGCAGTGCTGCCTGTGTGTCTAATACAGACTCCTTGATTTATTTTAAAGCCATTGGTGTGAAAGAAAGCATTACTGTAATCCTACAAGGTGAAAATACTTATTTTTATTCTATTATCTCCTAGCAATACTTTCATAGGATGTATCTGTGTTCCACCCTAAGCACATCAGCCTCACATTGCATATTTCTGTTGCACAGAGTCTGTTCTCATTTCTCTCCACCTCTGGGTACGCTGCCGTGAGGCTTCTGGGATATTCCCTCCCCTAAGCACTTGCATTAAAAACACATTTGTTTTTCTTTCCCAGACATTCCTACCTGATAGTTACTGCCAGCACTTAGGTGGGGTAGTGAGGTGGAAAAGGGGAGGCCTGATAAAACAGCTTGAAAGAATGGATAGGAGGAAGAGGGGAAGCCAGCCCTTGCTGTGTAGGGATTTCTTTAGGTCGGCCTACAACGACCTGCATGTACTTAAAACAGTGTTGCACAAAGCTTTCAGTGTTTCACTGTGTATCCTTTCCTGCTTTGTCTCAGTGTGCAGCTTAATGGCAAGTGAACAGCAGTTGTTTGTTGAATTTGATGCATGATTTAGCTTAAATAACTTAAAAGGCACATTTTATCCTGATGGCTTCTCTGTTCTTTTCGGTAAGGTTTGTTAGTGGTGAAGTAATAATGGTGATTGAGCAGTGTTGCTGCTGATGGCACAGCACGTGTGAGACTGGAGCCCTGTCCTGCCAAATCCAAATGCTCAAGGGATGCTCTGAATACCCCACCATTACCTCCCTCTCCCAGAAAATGGGGTGTGAGTTATGCAGTGGAGGTGTGCAACTCCGAGCATGGCTGTAGATCTCATCCTAGAAGAAATGGTGCTCTCGTCCTAATTATTCCAGACTTCATACTGGTGCTGAAAGGTGCATGTGGGAAACAAACCTAGAGACTAAATTCCTGCCTTTGGTGAGGAGGGGAACAGACAGACAAGCAAACACAGCCTGCCAAAGTGAGGGGGATCAGTGAGTGAATGAGAACCACGCAGAAATACTGACTCTGCATCCCAGATGAACAATACATTTTGTGGTATCTTTCTTTTGAATCCTAGCAGGTTTGAGATTATAATATATTGACCCTAATCTGTGGCAGATTCAAAGTAGGGAGAATTAGTTCCCTGTCTGAATGAGATTCAAAGCAGTTCTGCTGAGGTCCAGATCAAACACAGTCAGTACCATGGAGGCAGAGGAGAAGCCACTGCTACCATCCATGGTTTATTTCAGTTAACAGGGGCACAGTCCTGGGGTGTCCCTGGCACAGGTGGGGCTGGTGAGGCCAGTTCACAACGTGGCAGCTCTGTTAGCTCCGTGTGTGAGCCTTGGCAGGCGTCTGCTGCTCCCTGGTGTTTTGTCTTCCTGTCTAAATTGTATATCCTTAAATGTTTCTCCATTCTCAAAAGGAGGCATGCAGAGAGCATGAGCTGCAAAGGACCAAAATCACTTAGTTTGTCAGGACGTTGCCATCCTTTTCCAGAGGCTACTTGGGAAACTTCCTTGTTACCAAGCACATATGGAAAGTCTGCTCAGTATGATGAAACAAGCAAAGGTTTTTTTCCTGTGACCCTGGTCCTTGCTGTGTGTTGCCTCTAAAGCAATTTTGTTGTTGTTGTTTCCCTTTCTCTTAAGGGGATACCAGCAACAGGATGCCCACGAGTTCATGCGTTACCTTTTGGACCATCTACATCTGGAACTCCAGGGTGGCTTCAACGGTGTTTCACGTTCAGTAATCTTGCAAGAAAATTCTAACCTGTCTGCAAGCAACAAATGTTGCATGTAAGAAGTGGTTTTTAATTTCTTCAAAGCCTTCATGCCTTTGCAGGGCTCTGCGTGTGGTGGCTCTGAAATTTCAGATTCAGTGTTCCTTGTTTTAAGTTATCTTTAGTGCCTCTAACTTCAGACAATGCAAAGCTGCAGGTTATAAAGATGAACATTCTGTAGCATCTGTGTCCTTTCAAAAGGAAGTGCCTTAGATCAGCAGTTTTCATAGGTGTGAGTGAGCATACAGGCTAAGTTGTAAAGACATATTAATTCCTTAGTCTTTCAGAAATAAAAATGTTATTTTCTATACCCCATAGAATTCTTTCTTTTCCCCAGACAATATCACTGTCTTAGGGTGATAGATAGCCTGATTGCTGCAGGAGCAAAAAGGATGGCCAAGGATTTTGATACTTAAATTGCCAGCAGACCTCCTGGATTAATGACTGAGCAGTGCAGTTAGAGCTTGAAGACAGTTTTCCTGCAGATGATCCGGTTACATTTATGTATCACTTGACAGTTGGTGCTTTTTTTTCTGCATAATTTTGATTTTCATGCTACTGTGTACCTTGAAACAGGTGTAATTTGTGTGTTTCACTCCTCTTTCTGTATTTCTCAAAACACTGTTGTTTCTGAACCAGCTGTGTTTTCTCTCAGATTGAAACTCTCACAGAGAGAAAACCTTTTATTTGCTTCAGGAAGGAGAGTTGACAGATCAGCCTGCACATTTGGTCCCGAAGTCCTTAATTCCCTGCAGAAAACTTGAGTTTGAATTTTCCCTTCTACACTGATTAGGAGAGAGTAAGCAGGGCTGGGATGCAGGGTTTTATAGATGCTTTGTTAGGGAAAGCCTAGAGTTCAGGCTGTGCTCTTTACTGCATTTATGTTGTGTTGCTGCTGCTTAAAAATTCCCCAAAAGAATCTTAAAATGTTTGTAGCATTGACATGTATTTGAAATCTAAACAGTTTTTGTTTTGTCAGCATTTTGAATGTCAAAATCCAAGGAGAATTTAACCTTTGTTCATCTATCTACTGTAAATTTGTCTTGAGAGGGGCTGTTCAAATGCACAGAGGTGGGGTAAGCTGCCCTTCTGCTGAGGTCACGTGCACTTTATTGCCCCCAGTAAAGTAATGAATAGGCTGTGAATGCTCTCTCCTTGTGCACCAGTCGAGTTGAGGAGCTATTTCCTCCTGCTCAGGAAGTGTTCAGGTGAACTGTAAAGATGTAGGTGGAGTGCAGGTAAGGAAGAGTTTTCTGCCAGCCTTAGTGTCAGGTCTGCGAGCACAGAGTAACAAGGTCAGGAGTTGTATAATAATGTAACTCAAAATTTGTGTGTTTTATAAATTGAACTTATGAGAAGCAGGTCCATTACATAATCTGCTAAAAAAATTTAGTAGGAGAGTAATGAAAGCTTAGAGAACAAAGCTGATATTGCACATTGTTTATCATGTCTTAATGCAACTTAAGTTGTCATTGGCAGTGAAGTGCAGAAATGTGCTCAAAGAAGTCAAAAGCACATGTAAGAAAGGGTGTAGAGTTAAAACAAAAATATGCCTAGACCTACCTAAGAAAGAATTTTTGTTTCAGGTAAAGCCTTAATTACAGGGTAAAAATCCTGGACCTGTGGGAGCGTCAGTACAGCTCCACTGTAGAAATGCACCCAACTGCACCACAGCACTGGCAGATTGGGTATCTGCTGAGAGCACCCCACTTCACCCTTTCTTTAGGTCCAAGATCAAGCAGTGTACCCAGCACACAGGGGATTGCCCCTGGGCAGCTGCAGTGGGCAGTTCTGCCCGGAGCACCCAGTCCCTGGTGCACTGGCTCTGCCTGGCAGTGGAAGGGGTGAGCACCGAACACGGGACAGGTGCTGGGAATTGAGCTCAGGCTTTCTGGCTGACTCTGCTTCTCTGATGTGGTTTGTCTAGAAATGGAGCGTCTACTGTTGTCACTGCCATTTTTGGAGGCATTCTTCAAAATGAAGTCAACTGCCTAATATGTGGGACTGAATCTAGAAAGTTTGACCCATTCCTAGGTAAGGTGCCTCCAGTGTTCCAAATACTGTGTGACTTAGAGCAGAAGAATAAATCTGAAGCTTGACATATTTAGATGTCATGTGACAGACCCAGAGTTTCAGCCTGAAAAGACCAGGCATTGTTCTGTTCAGCCCTAATTTTGATTTTTAAATCTTTGCTTTTCTAGACCTTTCGCTAGATATTCCAAGTCAGTTCAGAAATAAACGTACTAAAAACCAGGAGAGTGGACCAATGTGCACGCTACGAGGTAAGAGCTTGGCTAACGAAATCATCTCAGGCCTAAGAGGATTTTCTTTCTAGTCAGAGTATTTCTGATGTATTTCACTCTTCCCAGCCACTGATCAGCAGTGTTGCTGTGGGTGTTTGCTGGGGCTCTGTCCTTGTCCCTGTGCCCACACTGAGGGTGGCTCTTGGGGGTTCTGCATTTAAACCACATCACTGCAGTCCAGCAGGTTGGGCACCAGTGCTGTTACTGACCTTGGTTTTTACAGGATTTCAATTTTTACAGATTTGTGATAGCAAGTAATTTATTTATGTTTGAAAGCAGTTGTGCTGAATGCTGGATGGAATCTTGTTTGAAAGATGGAGATTTTGTGAATGCCTGCTTTATTCTTTCAAACTACTTGTAGCTGCTTTCAGGAACAGGGAAGGTTGCATGTTACAATATGTTATTGTATTAAAACATTATTACACAGCTTTTTTGCTGCTCAGATGGCTATAACTAAAATAGACTGCAGCAGATGAGCACACATATATTGCTGTATTTGTTGTATTTCATGCTACAAAACTCACTTGGACATACCTGCTTTTTTTAGATTGTCTTCGCAGTTTTACAGACCTGGAAGAACTTGATGAGACAGAGCTGTACATGTGTCACAAATGCAAAAAGAAACAGAAGTCCACCAAAAAATTCTGGATTCAGAAACTACCAAAGGTTTGTATAAGCATGAGAAGTAACAGTGTGCCAAAATGTCAAAGGAAATAATGGCTCAACCAAGACCTCCCCATGACTATTGCAGTGTCCAGCACCGAGCTCAGCCCCCTCCTCTCACATACCATTTGTAATTGTTCCCCTGTAGGTGCTATGCTTACACTTGAAACGCTTTCACTGGACAGCATATCTGAGAAACAAGGTTGATACCTACGTCGAGTTTCCCTTGCGAGGCCTAGACATGAAATGCTACTTGTTAGAGGTAAGTAGGCTTACTGACACTTCCTGCGGGAATTTGTTTGATGATAAATGTTTTTATTACAAATTACAGTGGGTGCTATTGAGATTTGAAGAGTTTTCTGGTTTTTCCTACCACAGCCTGAAAACAGTGGCCCAGAGAGCTGCCTGTATGACCTGGTGGCTGTGGTTGTGCATCACGGCTCAGGGTGAGTACACGGAGCCAGCCCCTCCTCCTGGCACACACCTTCTCCCACTGAGGTACATGCAGAGTTAGTGCAGGGCTTTCTGGCCCTAGGGAATGTATTTTAACAGGGGGAAGTAAGCTGTAGTTTGTAAACTGGCAGGGAGCTAAGCTGAATTAATTTAGATAGATCCAATAGAGCCAGTCCTGTGAATGCCCCCTGGCAGCCTTTGGGGTTAATGACTACATGTGTGAGATGAAATGAAAATAGTCTAGTGCCTCTACAAATGAAAAGCCGTAAACCAAGAGCAGGAGTCAGGGGGCCTTCCATAAACTAATGCCTTATTTTGAAATGCCTACTACAAAACAGGAATATTTTTTCCTTTTCTGTTCATGTTGGAAAGTACATTTGCATTTATGCTAAAGAAGTGTATGTGCATGCTTGGAACAACTGCAGCCCAAAGCTGGGTATGGTGAAAAATATGATCACCATGGCTTTTCCTGCTAAAGCAGTGAAAGCTCACAGGCATGCCCCAGGGCTGGCTACTGGGCATATTTTGAAGTAAATTTACTGGGAGTCTTTTAACTTTTCCCAGCCCTGGACAGATCTGTTGAGAGTAACAGTAGTAGGGACAAGACAATGAGTTCTGGTAAAACCTGAATTTGGAGAACTTTGAGCCTCACAGCTCCAAAAGGGGAAGCACCTGCTGTGGAGGGCTGCGAGCACCTTCCTGGCTCGGAGTGCCGGCGGTCGCAGAGCGCCGAGAGCAGGCGGCTCAGCGAGGTGCGGGTGTCGCTGACCGCTGTCCCTGTCCTGCCCCACAGCGTCGGCTCGGGCCACTACACGGCGTACGCGGCGCACGAGGGCCGCTGGTTCCACTTCAACGACAGCACTGTGACCCTGACCGACGAGGAGACCGTGGGCAAGGCCAAGGCCTACATCCTCTTCTACGTGGAGCGGCCGCCCAAGCCCGGGGCAGAGAAACTTTAATACCTCCTTTGCATTCTTACTTATCAAGTCCACCGGACAAACATTTCCATTTTTCCATAAATACTTGATCCAAGACTTATTAATTTCATTGTGCACTTTTCAATTTCCTCTTGTGGGTTTTAGTTTTGTTGTGTCGATGGTAGCATTTGACTTACTGAACTTGGACACGAACTAACTTTTTTTTTTAGTTATACCAGAAAACCTCAGCAGATTTTGATTTGCTGCTTTAGTTGTGATAACTCAATTTTTATATATATAGTTTCATGAAATAGTTATTTGACTTTTTTATATTAATGTTTTCAGTTCTCACTTTCTAAAGGCACATTTACATCAAAGAAACTTTCCTGTCCTCCTTACAAGCAAGATAAATGTGCTTCTGATCATGAAGAGCAATACAACCTTGTGCTGTTATGTAGATAGGATTTAATCTCTTTAAATCAAGGAATTGTTTGCACGTACTATTTTCCCTCGTGCAAGAAACTTCAACAGTGACCTCTGACCAATCGTTCTTTGTCTGCAGAAGAGAGGTGATGTGGCATCATTAACTAGACCAGGTAATTGCTGCTATATTGGTGTGAATTCAGGAATCATTGTAAATAAACAGTTGGTTCAACTGTATCAATACTGCAATTTAATTCAAGTATTGCTCAGATATGCTCTACCCCCCCACCCCCTTCAAATTTAAAACAATTCTCTTAAAATTACCTGCCTAATGAGATACATGTTTTTTAACTGAACATTGCATTAGACATCTCTTGGTTTAGACTGTCATCCTGAAATTTGATCATGAACACTTACTTGCTTGAAAAGTTGGGAGACTTCCTGGCAGTAGAATCCCAAGTAGAACCCCTTCGTTCCTGGTGGGAGTTGGAAGTACAGCCCCAAGGGCCAGGGTTTGTGAGAACAGGCTTAGGTCTAAATGCAGCTGTGCTCCATGCCTGCAGTTCACTTGGAAGCAGGAGGAAGCAGATGGTGTTCCAGGTGCTGTGCATGGAATAGTTCTGTCAGTGAAATAAAACTCCAGGGAGGATGCTCAGTCTCACAGCAGAGCCCCCCGAGGGGAGGAGCTGAGCCGGGTGTGCTTGTGACTGGAGCAGCCTCAGTGAGTGCAGGGAGCTCCTGTGGCATTTACTCACTGGCCCAGGGTGGCGCTTCTGTTCAGCCTCCAGGCAAACACTGGAGGCAGGGTGTAGGTTCTAAAACATGGCTGTGTAATGGAGAAAGACTGGGCTAGAAAAAACCCCAACTGGTTTTAGCTCTAGTGCTGAAGAGTGGCAGTCAGCTAATGTGATGGAAAAGGCAGTCAGGAAAGCCACTACTGCAAAAGCGAGGAATCTGACAGAAAAGGTGGAAGTTGACCAATATTGCATTTCAGATCTGTTCCCCCAGTCCATCTTTTTTTAGCTGGCTCCCTTGTGCCAGGCAAGGAGCTGGATACTCCTGAAAGCTCAGTAAGAGCAGAATACAGTTCATGGAGCATCCCACCACCAAACAGTGGCTTTTAGTTGTGTTAACAGAAAAATGCAGTTGTCTGAAAACACACAAGACCTCCAGATGTGAGTCCCATTTAATTTAATGCCTCTGAAGGACACAGAGGGGGGCCTGGAGTGGAGCCCAGAGCAGCCTGGGGCACAGGGAGTGCACAGCAGTGCCTTGCCCTGGGGTCCTGCTGGCTGTACAGGGTAAGGACAAATCACAGTCACGTGTTTGGTACAGTGTCATTCTTGAGAGCTTTGGCTCAGCACCTTAAGCCAATTTCTCCCTTTCCTGGTTTATCTAAAACTCCAGGAGTCATTCAGCATAGCTAATGGGGTATGAATGTGTACACAGGTTAAGACTGTAGAGTTATTCTTTGATACAGTGACATATGTAAGGATGTCTTTTACTTAAGTTGAACAATAAATAGAACTTGTCATTGCTTTAAACTGTAGATAGTTTGTCACCTACCATTCCTTACAGGCAGAGCCTTTCTTCTAATCAATGAGAATAGGTTGCTGATATTTACACAGGCAGAAAATGTACCTGTTCCTGCCCTTCCTGCTGCTCACAGGGAGCTGTGCAGATGCCACCTTTAGCTGCATTTTCTCTGCATGGTGCTTGGACTGGATTCCTTTAGAATTTACCTTAGAGAATGCCAAGCTTAAAATACGCAACTAGCTCTGGGCCAGCAGCAGTTTAACTTGAAATAGTCAGGTGTATGCAGTGTTCTTGCAAAACAGTGATGTAAATGTGCCTTTCTGTATTTTAAGAAATTTAAATTTGTAACCTTCAGCAACATTCACTTATTTTAATCAGCTTCTCCTTGTCAGTAATTGTTTGGGTCAGAGTTACGTTCTCACTTGAACATTTTCCTTGTCCTGTTTGCTCTGTCCCACGCAGCTCCTGGGCAGTGGTGGCTCAGCAGGGCTGTGTGGGGCCAGCCTGGGAACACGATGCAATCACAGCAGGCTGTCCTTGCAGCAGGTGCTGATCAGGACTCAGCCATATGCTTTGCTGGAACAAGTACATTGTAAAGCCTTTCCTAATTTAACTTTCTCCCACTGCAAACCCAGATGGACAGTATGAACAGTTTGTTGTGGCAACACAAGTATTTCTCTTCCTGGTGGAGAACTTTGCTTATCCACTGTATTCTATTCAGTGTGGTGTCAAAAGAAAAAAGTAACTGAGCACTGAACCAGTAACATATACTGCACCTGGCCTAGTATGACATTTTTAACCTAGCTTGTATATCCTATATTTATCTACTAGCTTGTGGGGGGGGGGATATCTCTTTCATTTAAGCCAAATGTTTTTTTTCTACTTACTGCTGATCATACTACACACTAGCTGGCAAGAATTTTTTTTCTTGCTTGAGACTGCTCTGCAAGCAGCAACTGCTCTCTACAGTTCAAAGACTTGCATATTTTTCACCAAAATGTGTCCAATCAAAGGTTGTCCTTTTGTTAGTAATTGTTTAGCCACGTATACAACTGGAGCCAAGATTCATGTCAATCAAAACTGCAGAATGTCCAGTTCCCAAATGTCAGCAAGAGAGGAGAGTTTAAAACTTTTAGACAGGCAGGGACAGTGGACTTGTATCAAAAGCAGGAGGCCATTGATGAAGATTTCACTAAATCTGTGGGAAGTGTAACACGTGGTGTTCAGAAGTTCCCCAGCAATGTTTCATTACCGATGTGTCTGTGTCTTACTGATGAGGTCATGGGCACCTTGACAGCTGATTCCAACGTGCTTTAGGATATTCTCAAGTACTGTAGTGCCATAGTTGTAATTGTTTACCATTAAAATCTTGTGTGTAATTTTCAGTGAGGATTACTGACTGTGCTCATCTTGTGTGTTTCTGGAGCATTTCCAGGATGAATGTGAATTATATCTCATCACACAGTGTGTTTATGGAAAATGTGCCATTAAAGTGTCTCCTTTCCTTAGAAAATGAAACTTCTCTTGTCCTTCTACAGGCTTGCAGAACAACATTAGTGTAAGCCCTCTGAACACAAATGGTAGAGTATTGTACCTTGTTCTGGGAAAAACAAAATAAAGCAATTGCAGTGTTCCAAACTCTTAACACCTCTACCACACTTAGCATCTAACCCCAAAGAGGACCTGCCATTCCATTTTCAAGGGCCTTGTCATACAACTGCTGTTAATTTTTATGTCAGATTGTGGTGTGTCCCCTCTGTCTGGCAAGAGTCCATCCTAACATCCTTGTCATTCAACTTTGCTGGATTGTTGATGTGTTACTTGGATTTTTTTAAATAATATTTTTAAAAATAGTATTCCTGTATGTGTAACTCTGAGAACTCTTAACTGTTAAAACCTGCTCACAAACGAAGGTAAGTTCCTGAAAGTTGAAAATGCTAATAGGAGAATGAAGAACAACACCTCGGGCACACTGTTTAAGCTGCTGTTTTCCTGTGACTGCCTTACCTAGTATGTGAAATCTTCTTGTCATTTTCATGGCTTCATGAGGTACTCATGACACTGTCCAGAGCCTGTTTCTGAGGGGGAGGGGGAACAGCCACCTCCTTATCATTTCAAGGAAAAGATTAAATCACAGGATATGAAACAAAAAAGACTGGCAATTGTTAAACACAGCTTACTCTAGATAGTAGAAAGTTACTAACAAAAGAATGAAGCAGAAAGAATTGCCATTTCTTTGTGTATGCCAGCTCTGTTCACACACACACGTTAGTCCAGCACTTCCTCAAGCTATGAAGCTACAGTTTTTGCAGACTACAAATTTCAGATCTTGCTTTTCAGAGCTGAATTTTAAACTGCATTCTCAGGGTAAGAAGGAAGAAGTAAAATTGGGTCCCACTCAACCTTGTCCTGTATTAAAACACTCCTAAATAAAATGCCATAGGTACATAAAGTCTCCCAGCTATGTGCAGGCCACTTGAAAAACTCCCCGAGTGCAAACTGTGCTGTTTGCTGTTACTTTCTATGTATTTGTTCAATGTATTTATTCTCTTATAGGCAGAAGTAGGCACCAGGCAGAAGGTGACAATAAAATACCTTCATCTCAAGCATTTTTGATTCACAAGCAGGAAAGTTAAAGGGATGCTTATTGCTTTTAATTCCAACCTGCCATAGCTTTATTTTTCTTCTGGGAGCAACTTTCTGCTGCACTTTCTCCCATTACTGAACAACAAATACCTTTACCCAGAAAACCACTTTCATATCTCCTTTTTCCAGCAACGGGTGGAAAAAAGATTTCTATGGTAACAAAACCAGAACAGCCCAACTTGTAAAATTCAAGCCAATCGAAGGCATCTATTAAAAGCACAAGCCCACAAGGAACTAAACATAGCCTCGCTGTTTCCATGCGTGGCTGCCTCTGTGCCACTGCTTCCCTCCTGCAGGAGGTGGGACACAGCCAGCTTTGTTTATAGAATCACAGCTCAGCCTCCAGTAACAGCGGGCAGGAAACTGCCCCTGCCTCTGAGGCTTGTAAACTGAGATGCAGACCGTGTGTGCTTCAAGGCACCCAGAGACTGCTTCAGCTCCTTTTAAAAAACTCTGCAAGTTTCATTATCCATGTAACAATCCTTGAACATGAACCAAATGTGCATCCTCAGAAAAATCAATGAACAAACAGAGACTAAAAGTGTTGTACTCTGCAAAACCAAACTGCTGCTGAGAAAGCCACACCTCCCGACTGGGGAACACTGACAAACATACGCCTGGCAGCTGTAGCTACAGCCCCACTCCAGTAACTCAGCACAAGAACTTCACTGAACCTCAGGACAGTCTACAAGGGAAAAAAAAATCCCTTTTAAGGAAGCATTTCATGACAGTCAAGTTGGACATGCCCATTCCATTCCCTTGGACAAAGGGAGCACAAGCTGCATACGTGCTTCTTTTCCTTTCCCTGTTCTAAGCTTCTGCACCAGTTGTTAGCCAAAAATAAACCCCATTCCACAACCATATATGTGCAACAGCCTCCTGGTGAGTGCAAGCCCCCTCCAGCACTGCTGTTACTCCTCAAGGCCAAGAGACTCTGCCACTGCTGCTATGCACATAACCCAGCTCAACCGGGAATGCCTTTTGCATCTCTTTTCCTTTCTGGACAAAAACAGTAGGAAAAATTTAGCAAAAACATGTCACAAGTTGCTAGAAGTGTTTCAGGATCCTTTACTGTGGTCTTTGTTGAACTTTCATTCTCCAGTGGAACTAAAGAAGGATAATTTTCTCCTGGGACCTGCTTTAAAATACTTATCCATCTGCTGGTATTCAGAGAGAGTCAAGGTGTGTAACATTGAGGACTGGATGAAAAACAGTTTCCAGAAAGACTTCTGTAACAGGCATGAGAACATTGTCAGTGATTTTTTACTAGACGTTTGCAACAGGTACGTTCTGTGGGTGTGAGTGTGCAGTAACTGCCTTGAGTGAAGTGAGAGTTATTTCAAATACTCCATAGCACCTGCCTGAAATGGAGAATGAAGTACATGAGTGCTTTGCCTTAAAAATTTTACTGTAATGTTAAGTTCATTTTGCAGTGGCAATAGTGCATACTTCATATAGATTTTTGTTAAGCCTACTTTTTCCTTCTTTTTTTCTAAGAATTGGCAATTAATATGGGAACACATTGCTGCTCAGCTGAACTGCACCATTCTGGTGGTGTCTGGGGGGTGCCTGGAGCAGAGCCCTGATTTCAAACAGTGAACACACCTCATAACAACAAAGTTCATTAAACACGTTACTAAATGTCAGCTTTAGTTCAGTCTAAGAAATAAATATTGCTATTATACTAACATTTAAACTCTTAACTGCTTCTAAACTACAGTAAGGGAAGAGAAATAGCACCATGGAAAAGCAGCTCTGGGTGCACAGCTTTTCTTGTAACAGCTCTGCTGCTGCAAGGCAGCTCTGAGGAAAGAACAGAGCAGTTGCAGGAAGCTCCCGGGGGCAGAGCCAGTCCCTGTGTGTGGGTAACACCTCTCCTGACACCAGGCACCTCTGCACAGCCAGCCCTCAGCTTTGGAACAACAACTGAAAAAAGCCAACAAATTATGGGATAATGACAGGAGAGAGTGTCTTGGTGAGAGCCAGCAGCAGTGCAATCTCAAAACAAGGAGTGAAAGGCAGCTTCAAAACAGGGATTAAATTACAAGTACCAAATTTCTGAACTGTTCTAGAACAATTGATAAAAATCTGACTTAGGAGGGATCAGCACACTGTGGCTACAAAGGATAATACACAGTCCTGCCCCTTTTTGCTGCAACCCATTGAAAGCATTCCCAGTCAAACAAAATTTCTAGTGTTGTGTACAAAGAAAAATGCAAATTGAGTATCTAGCTTTTCTCCCTGAGTTTGAAGTAGTTTTATTCTGTTAGAGCCTTCCTTGACCCTGTCAGCTTCTTTCTCCAACTGCTCGTAACAGAAAAGATGAAAAGAAAAAAAATTCTGTCTAGAGGTCTCACGAGAGCAATGTTACCACAGATGCTCTCTTTAGCTGAACAGGTGGATGCTGAACTGCCTGGAGAGGGGGCTGAGCCAGGAGCCAAACACAGCACAGGTTTGCAGGCTGCTGCACTGGGCCCTGCTCAGCACAGCAGCTGCTCCAGGACAGCTCCTGGACATCATCAACACCCCACTGGGGACAGGCCTTTCCTGTACTTCCCCAGGGCTACCCAAGCAGCAAAAAAAGCTTTTTTCATTTGCTGCATCATTGTTTATAACAACAGAGTTACCAGGTTCAGCGACTCAAAGTTTAAGAGCTCTGTGGGGTTCAAACATAAACATTCTAGGAAGCAGCTGGCACCTATTCAGTAAACCCAAGGAGAGAAAATATATCCATAATTCCTGAAAATTAAGAGTGGGAGTGCCTTACTTGCTCATGCTCAGCATGTCTGCATAGCAGTCTCTTCTCTCAACTGTCCTCCACTTCATGTTGAAATGAATCTCCTCTCTACTGGGTCTCCATTGGCTGTGCCTGGAAAAGCACAGCACCATCCAACTCCTTAAGAAAAAACAGTGCAGCTGCAGCTTAAATAGGCCTCCACATCCCCCTGTGCACTCTGCCAGCTGAGCTGGAGATGTTGTTACCAACGGAAAAAGCAAAGGAGGTAAGCTTTGCCTTTAGTAAAGCTGAACATTAAGATCTATGTATGCCCTCACCTACTTGTGCCCTGTTGCCCCTCCTGATGAAGAGGAGGCATTTTACCAGCCTTCACATTTATTATTGGTGCTATTTGGCTCTCCAAGCTCTGTGATTTATTTCTCCCACCTCACCTGTCACCATCCTGCTTTCAGATGTCCAAATCTGCTGTCTCTGACCCTCTCTGGATGTGGCCACGTTACAGATGACTGCATTCTGCAGGTTCTCAAGCACTGCCCAAACCTGCAGAGCCTCAAACTGGAGAACTGTGTGCGGATCAGTGACCACACTCTGGAGGCAGTGACCCTCCACGGGCGATCCCTGCGAACGCTCCACGTGGATTTCTGCCGCAACGTAACGCACGCTGGGCTAGAGAGAGTCAGGCAGAAGTGTCCTTCAGTAATGCTGAGGGCAGAGAGAAGTGCTAACATGATCCCAGACAGTAAGCCAGAAAAAAAGCTGATACTTGAAAAAGCATCAAGAAAATTGGTTCAGCTTTAAGTGCAGTAAAACAATCAGTGTGGGTTATTTTACCTCACTCTGGTAGCAATGAACTGTGGCTACTTCCCTGGGTTCTGGTCAAGTCCAAACAAATGGTTGTTTTGCAAAGGGTGTACTGGGAAAAGGCATGCATCTCCTCCTGGACAGGCTTAAGGAAAAAAACATTTGTTCTGTTATTCCTTGAAACTGGAAAACCCTGCATTGCTGTCACAAAATGCCAGACCTGCTGAAAACTGCAGTTCTGGTACCCTCCTGTTGCAGATGCACCTCACTCAGAAGAGGGAAGCAGCACTGTGTTTATTGAGGCCAAAGAATTTGACGAGTTCAATAAATTGTATGGACTTTTAAAGAAAGTTTACCAGTAGTTTGACAAGGTGCAGTAAGTCTGATGGCAAGGTTCACCTGACTGCATGGAAGAAACACAGAGACAGAGTGAACTGAGGCAAAGAGAGTCACACAGAGTTCTTAGAACAGAAACATTAAGGAAAACTCAGCCTCCCACTGAGTCACGAGGTTCAGACTGGACCCTACACTTTGGAGACTCCTTATGTAATGAGCAAGGGCATAAAAGCCACAGCAGAGAGCCTGAGTCACTGTAGGATTTTCACAAATTTCAGGGCAAGAGTGATTAACAAACTTCTGTTACAGGGTAGATCCAGACAGTCATTCCATCCACGTAGGGGGATAACCAGTCCCTGAAAGGTCTTTCTAGCAAAAGCAGAGCACTGACCACCAGCACTTCCTCAGTGATTAACAGTGGCTTAATTTACCAGGCTTTTTTATTAAATGAGGGAAGCATGGATTTAAGGCACACAAAACACAGTTTGACCCTCTGCATGATGTACTTGTAAGATACACCAAGTTATTTTGCAAAGCTGACATTAAAGGAAGTGCAATATGAACAAATGCTAGTTCAGAGAACTAACCCACAAGAAAAGACAGTGACTAACAGCCTGTAGCTTTAAATGCTAAATTAGGAACACACTACAGGCCAGCTCTATAGAAACAGCCATTTTTCACTGCAAAGTATAAAACCAGTAGCTATTTTCATCCCAAAGCATGAGGCTGTCCCTTTCCTGCACACTGCTCTGCTACCTGAAGTGAGACTTTTTTTTACATGCTTTTGATGCTATGCTACCACCTACAAAATTTGACACCACAGAGGACTTTACAGCTCTCAACATAAGTGAATATACTTACTTCTCCTTCCCATCCTGGTTAATTGATCCACAGATATCCTTGGTACTCTCTAATTTGGCTGAGCTAAGAAATAAATCACAGCATTACAGCAACTTAAGGCAAACAATGCTGCAATTCAAGAGAAATACTTAATCAGTATGAGCATCTCTAAGAAACATTCACCCAGAAAACAAATGAGGAAAATAAATTATTGCATCTTCATTACTTAGAGATATTTAACAGCATGACACTGTAAAACTGGTATTTCAGTAACTCATTCCTAAAGGTTAAGTAGGGCCCTTATGTACCACAAAGTAAGGAAGAAAACTGGAAGTGTGGACAAGGACAAACAGCAATCCTCAGCCAGCACTGACAGCTTGGGAAGGACATTGCTGAGCTGAACAAACTTACTGTGATGTGGAAATTGGGAAGCTGACAACTCCTACCTTGGATACACAACACCAGTTCCACACACACTGCTGACAAGCCAAAACAAGGCAGGAATTTATACAGCCACAGCAGTAAGCAAAGACCTCCTCGTGCCAGCAGCTCTCCCAGCACTCTGTGGTGAAAGACACGTCTCTGTAGGTGTACCAGGAACAGATTCTCAAGTAACTACAAGACATGAAAGCACATTTGCATCTGTCTTCGTATTATTTAAGCCTTTTTGCCAGTTTTCTACAAGGACTGTGGGGGGAAGGGTATTTGGTGGGGTTTGTGGTTTGTTTTGGTTTTTAATTTTCTTTTATAGAGCTAAAAAGGGTCTTGAAACACTCCCAACTGGTTTCTCTGCCAATTTGTATACAAATACTCTAACTCATTACTTTGCTCTTCCCCTCCTTGAATGGGGGTATTTGTTCATGACATGGTAAAGTCTGAAAATGATTGTATTGACAGATTTTCTCAGCATCAATAATGAATTTTCTTACTTCGTAATCCAGTTTGAAGCTTGAGTATAGAAAATAATTACATTTTACTTAGGTATTATACCAAGAATAATACCATACTAATAATTATACCACACTTAGGGTATTACAGAAGGATGGAAACATGTCTATGGTTTTAGTTCCAAGCCACTGAAGTTCTATCAAGTACAATCCTTTAATCAACATCCTCTCTCATTTTACTGTAAACTGCCTCTAAAAAGACCTTCATTATCCAGGAAGCCATCTGCACAGTCCATATAAAACTGCCATTTTTAGGCATAGTTCTATTACTTTCTGTGCTGATTGTGCTGACAAATCAGTGCCACTAAGTCAGACACATCAGTGAGGTGTAGAAGGCAATAATACAGGACTGAATACAGCAGTTTCCCCATTTATTTATATACTGTATTTTTTACCTATTAAACCTGTAAATTTAAGCCAAGGTTGAACACCCCACAACACAGTGACAGGACACCAAAATCTCAGTCCAATTTGGAACCTAATACACAATGAGGCAGAAAACCAAGTCTGCATGATTTCAGAGCCCTGAGACCCTCCTGCCCCCCAGACTGCTGATCCCCCTCAAATGTTCCACATTGCAGTGGGGTCTTTGATCATAGCTAAAAATCTTTAGCCTTTTTCAGGAGCCAACAACTAGTCCTAACTGAGAGAACTCCACCAGATAAAACCCAGATTTGAACATTTTTACAGCCTATCAAGCACTCCCTTTGAGAACTGTCAGCTGGCAGCAATACAGCAGCTCAGTCTTGGACAACCAGAAAATTTCCCAATCAATCCTTGATAAGATACAACAAACACGAGAGAAAACAACAGGAATTTTACCCTACACTCCAGACTCAGATGAACCAGTCTTGCCCCACATGAGATGACACTAATGAACATTTTCACCAGCCCTGTCCCCACAGCATCTTCCCAAGGAGTTCAGAGGAAGAGGCTGGGGACAGTGGGGGCAGAGCAGCTCTGACTCACCTGGGAACAGAGTCCCCCTTTTTCCTCCACCCAGGTCAGTCCTGCTCTGAACACCAAGCAGCATTTGGAGCTTGACATCAATGCTGTCTTTTATAGAGACAATGGGCAATTATCTATTGCCCAGCACTTTCCTAAGGCACGGAGCAGGCATTTCTTTGTGCAGTACATTGCTGTCCTAACCAAACAGGAACATCAACCACAGTGTAAGCCAAACCATGCTGATCATAATAGTTACTGCAACAAAATGAGACCAAAGACAGAGCTAAAAATGTGAATAAAATCCACAGCCTCGACTACTCCCCTGTCACTTCCATTTTAATTTTTTCATACTCTGAGCAGGAATCAACTACATCAATGTGTCTATTAAATGTTATTATTATTTTGCTCAAAAGATTGAAAGTTTTCTGAATCAAGGTGGCAGCATGTTGTTACTATCAACAACTACTCTAGAGAAGCAAAATGTTTAAACAAAAAGCAAGAAGGAACCAAGCACAACATGAACTTGTATTGCAGCATGAGGAATGAACAGCAGTACACCCGAACAAGGCAGGGCCTCAGGCCAGGAGAATGCAGAGCACAGCAGAGTCCAGCAGGATAAACATTTTAAGATGCTTCAAATGTCACACCCTGTCTAAACACTGTAAGACTATAATTTCCTGAGACAAAATACAAAAGTATGAAGACTGAGTAAACCAACCACAGGTCACAAATGCATACAAGCAACCAATTCTTGAATTTGCTTTATTTTTCTCTGCATAAGGAACCCTGCACAGGCAATTCAAATTAAAACAAAATAAATATGTGAATATTCATGTAAAACTGTCCTGGCTAATGAACAATTATACACAATGTACAACTCTTCATGTTCACTGGGAGGGCTTACAAATGTACTATTCCCAACAAAAATGCACCAAAATGTCTCCATGCAAACTTATCAAAAGTGACCAAAAAAGGAGAAAAAACTTACCGATCATACTTTTTTGTTTTGTTTTTCCTTTTTTCTTTTTTACAATCACAAAAAAATAAAAACATCTAATTTTTTGTTACATTTAGAGTAACTAAAATGTGGCCACCATCTATTAACATCTGGTTTTATGCTCCTAAAACATCTATGGTTACTGTAAAATTATGTCAACGATGAATTGGACTTAGGGCACTATTTGTAGTAAAAGGAAGATGGTTTTGTTCACAGAATGTTAATAATCTGTGTCTGAGCCCTCTGCATTGTCCACATTCCGGGAGAGCATGTAATTGTCCATGTCTATAGACCTGCAGTTATTGATTGCATAGCGCAAACGCTCTGCCATGATTAGTTGACTGGAGTAAGGTGGGAGCCTCAGTTGAAAGAAACAAGTCTGTGAGGTAGGCAAGCTGTCGTAAGGCTGTGGAAATGGATAAAAGGTGGGACACTGGTAAGTTGTGAATAAAGGTAAAAATGCAACATACCCACATTTCATTGCTCCTTCCCTCCCTTGCCTTTATCAGTTGCATGCTCTATCTCAAATTCCTTTTAAGACTAACCTCCCTCGTTTACAGCATTTGTTTCATCCTTAAGTATGTCCAAAACTACTGTATCACCTACTCTGTACACAACTCAACCCACTACTGAAATCCAGCCTTTTGAAAAGTTGATCACACTGCTGTTTAGCAGCCCACTGCAAGATATCAAACAATGTTCAAATGACCTACCAGTGTGCTTTAATATAAGGCAATCTGAGAGACACCTAACCAAAGATGACAGACAAACCACTGTTAGCTGAGCTTTTGTCAAGTTTTTGGTTCATGCTGTTCACAGAGAATGTGCTATCACTGCACAAAACCCCAAAGTAATTCCAAATGAATGCACCCTGTATGTAAAATAATACACTGTAAACTAATTGCAGTGGCTTTAAAACATTAAGAGATCACTAGTGGTCATATATTGCCACTTACACGAAATTAAAACTTAAAAACAGAATAAAAATTACTAAATGAAAAGAGATTGGAACAGTTACAGTAGAAAAACGTTTGTTTCTTTTCTTGATCTCTAATCACCAATTGCACCAATGAAATTAAGATGCAATTCATGCAGCCTTCATGCAGGTCCTTCTGCAGAACCAAAATGTTTGAGTTTATTAATTCAAAGCATAACCCATCCCCTACTTTTTCTGTAAATTTACAATTATGGAAATTGTCTCCTAGTGTCAAAGCACAGACTATGCTAGAGAGGAAATAATAATAATAGTAATAATAATAATAATAGTAGTAAAAGTAGTAGTAGTAACAACAACTACAACAACAACAATAATAGTAATAACAATAACAATAATAACAATAATAATAGTAATTTAAAAAACAGTGTCTTACCCTATCAACCTTCATTATTTGGAATCGCTGAGAGATATCAGCTGTGTTGGCTGGCAATCGAGATCTTCCTGACACAAACCTCATGAAAAGGACTCTCTCCTCATTTGAGAATTCTTCCAGGGTATGCCAGAACCACTGCACCAGCTGATGCTGCTCATCAACTTCCCTGTATCGCACGACCTTCTTCAGAACCTCCACTGATATCTCTGGCATTCCACAGACCATTTGCTCCAACTGCTTGGCAGTCAGAAGGGACAGCAAAGGAACGGGAACAATCCAAGACATTCCTTCCCTGACAGCAGCCACCTATTGGCCAAAAACGGGAGAGACGTTTGAAGTGCAGTTGTCTGATCTCTGCCACTTCCTGGACCATCCAAATACAAAAGTAACTTCTCAGCTGAGAAATGGCATCCAGAAGCAGAATTATCAATATCTGCCATATACAGCTTCCCACACACAGAGCCCCTGCAAGGGCTTTATTGTTTCTCAAAATCCCAGAGAATATTACAGATATTTCTAATTGTAACTGAACATTAAAGAACATGTTCTGATCCAAAACAGAACTACTTAAAAAAATTACAAGTTGGCAGCACACATAGTGATGATTATACCAAGGAACTATGTAAATGCAAAAAAGGCTTTGTTCCAGCTCAGATGTATGGTGAGAATGCTGTAGTTGTTCTGCAAGACTTGGGATTTGGTACCTCTTATGAGGAAGCTGTTTTCTAATGCAGATAATATCACACAGGTATCTTTACCTTGTAATTAGAATACTGCTTTCACAAGGGTCACTATTCAAATGACAAAATACACACAATTATGCAAATAGGTAATGAGTGCTTCCCACAACATACCATTAAATATTTGCAGGATTTGTGTTACAACAAAAGAGAAACAGTTTCAAATTGAACAAATGTTTGTCAATAATATTTACTTTAGCCAATCTCTGTGTTGTTCACATGTCCAGTTACAGTACCCAGCATGCAAAATTGCAGGTTTTTTTTCTCAAGTGGGGCTACTCAAATGCAAGACCAGCTCTGATTTCTGATGCTCTTTTGCCAACTGAGCAATTACTGAGAAAAAACAGCACTAAATTTTTAAAAAGAGTCAAAACAGTGTGGGGGAAGAAAAGACATGGAGACCCAGAAAGATGCAGAAAGCCAAGCTTTTCTTGCCACTGAATGAGCTGTAATGGAAATAAGCACAAATCACCCCCTGCTCCCACCAAGAACGGGGCCGGGTCACAACGAGGTTCTTACCTGCCGGTCCATTTCATGGAGTCTGTACTCAATTGCCCTCTCCACATACTCTTTCCTGTTTGAAAAGGTAAGTGGGATACTGTTCCCTCCAGGGATTATGGGAACCATTTTACCATCAGCACTTTGGCCAACAAAAGAATCTAAAGGAATCATCTGTTATGCAAAACAGGAAAAGCACAAGTCACTCCAGTCATCCAAGTATAGCATTTTACTACAAGTCACCTAGAACTATATACAGTAAGATCACAAACTATTCTAAATGCACACAAAGTGCTTGATATCCCAATAATGGAGATTGAAATTATATAAATACTGTTGCGAAGGTCAATCTGATAAAGTAACTGCTTTCAGAATAAACCCAGAAGCGCAGACTTTCTCATCTTACCTCATGGAAATTTTCTTCAGTAATCCCACTGTCTTCAATGTGAAGAATGCTGTTGAGGGTCTGCACATAGAGCAGATCTACCTCCTCCAAATCCTCCAAGATGAGTGGGATACAACAAAGTTGCTTCCAGACCATTGGAGCCAAATGAAGATCTAATGGCTTTTTCGTACGAATAGCTACACCCATGAGAATGCCCAAGAACTTAAACTGCATCAGATGTTCATCTAAACATGCTGAAGGGTTAAAGAGAAACCTGAAAGGACAAAGAAGCAGTGAAAAGAGCATTATTTCTATGCTACTTCATTAAAAGTAAAAGAGAAAACACTTCTAAGCACGACACAGGAACTGCCAGCACACTTATCAGCAAGGGCTGTCCAAATAAGATTATTGTTATCTTTAGCTTTTAAAACACTGGAGGGCTGAGGGAGGCAGAACTCCTGAAAACAAAGCCTGGCATCTTGATGTTACTCTGAATTCTGTCATCACCAATCCAGGAAGCCCATGTTAAAACCATGCCCTCGCTCCACAATAAAGTAACATCACAACCTGAAGGAAAAATACTAGAGACAATCATGAAGTCTCATCATTTGGTATAAAAAGAGTCAATAGAAGATTTTGATTTTTACTCACTACCATCTGCAATAAAAGCAAATCCTGGACAACTTACCTATCCCTATTGTAGCCTACTTCAGCTGTAGCATTTGGGGAAGGAATAAGCAGGTCTACTATTCCAGTTTCCAGTTCCTTAAAAATCAACAACAAAAAAGCCTTCTTAGAAAGGGGGAAAGCAAACCTATGACTGAACTATCAAGACATTATAGCATTACAAGACAGAGTATTTCACTACAGTAATGATTACTCCTTACAAATTAATATGAAACACTGAGAGAAAGTAACCACAGCAGGATGATTTTAAGTAATAAAGACATGTTTATTTCAAGACCTGACTTTATGTCAGACTATAAAAGTCTTTTTCCCGTGACTGGACTGTGACATTCCTGTTACACGTTTCCAAAATACTCACAGACGTACCTGACACATTTCTGTAATGGTGTCATCAAACACTCCACCTGCATCATCAGCTCCTTCTCCAACCAGTTTCACTTTCCAGGCACGGGAGGGTAAGCGAAGGTCTGATGCATTCAGCTTTACCACTTGCCTTGCTATCTGTACAAAAATGGGCTTGCACTTCCGACCCCTTTGGGGAAAAGAGACACAGCCATAACTGTAACTCATAATCATGTAAAGGCTGATGATTATTGTAAACTTGATTACCGAAGCTGTACAGTGAGAGCTCAGAGTGCCAAACCACAAGGAAATGCATGAGTATCAGTATTCACATGAGGTGTAATGCAAGGCCTGTGAAAGCAGCACTGACCTGGTGGATATCCTTTTCACAGTGATCTGGGGCCCATAGTTCTTGCCCTGCACCATGGTTTTGCCTATGGAGCGCACCATGGGCAGGGTGTACACCCGTGGTGCCAGCAAGGGCCTCAGCTGTCCCTGCACTATTCCCCACGTTCCAGCATTGTAATGAGATGTACTGTTCTGCAATAAAGCAAGAATGAGAATAAACGTATCAATGAAGGATATGAATTCCATTCTTTACAGAATAAAACTCTTCAAAGCAATGACTAGCACTTCAATGTTTCAGGAAACTGGTCAGCACTTCTTGGTTTTCATTTTGAGGCTAGTAAGCTTTTGGAAACCAGAACATTGACATGTCAGTGACAGCATAAGTGAAAATTTAAAGCAATACCTTCAAGAAGTTTGCTTTATTCTGGAATTATTTATTTAAACATTTTTTTAACCAAAAATATTGTAGAGCCTATTACTAAGGTCCACCTGGATCTGGTCAGAAACTCTCTAGTAGAACAACACAGCCAAGTCAGTTTTTTCAAATAAAATTTTACCTGGTTATTGGGACTGAGGTTAAGTAATCTCCATGAAGAGTACATGAGGTCAGAAAAATGGTACAGCAGTCTCAGTCTTGCTCTCACTGTATGAATGCTCACTTCTTTCAGTGCCCCATACTGGGGTGGAATGGCATCAGGTAAACCAAGCTGCAAAGGCACCGAAACACCTGCCACAGAAAGAGAAACGAAGCACTGGTTGAGAAAGGGGATCTGCATTGCTCTGGCTGGGACGAAGCTGATTTTCCTTGCTGTAGCTTCCATGGTGCTGAGCTGCCTACTGGGGTTAAATCACGACAGAAGCCAAATTGAGAGTAAGATAATTTGGATACCAAACAAAACAAGGTATGGATATAAACCAAAACCAACTTTGTTCCAAATGTACAGAAATTCTTGTCACATGCACACCCCAGGGGACACCAAGACGAAAGAAAAGGCCACAAGAATCTCAGCTGCTCACCTGGAGCTCGAGGCGGGACAGGGGGAGCTGTCCAGGCAGCGCTGTGGCAGCGGCCGGCCGAGATCTGCCGCACGTTCTTCCCCTGCAGCACCGTTACCAGCGTGGGCTCCCTGACGTGGTTGGTGTGGCCCAGCCCCAGCTGACAAAAGGGAACAATCAGCAACTGGAGATATTTCTAAAACTCTCCAAGCACAAACTGAGAGCAGATGGTAAAAAATTGTATTTTTTTACAGCATATACTGTGATAAAGAATACTTACCATATATATAATTTTTTTTTACACCTCTTATTTTTGACAAAATACTGTGCCTGCACCCAACAGGAGTAACAGATCCAGGTATCAAAGAGACCTGTCAACAGCTGGAGACTTCTGGAAAAATCTAAGTCCTGTACTGCATTCTTTCATACACAGACAACAAAGCTCCTACATCTCCTCNTACCCAACAGGAGTAACAGATTCAGGTATCAAAGAGACCTGTAAACAGCTGAACACTTCTGGAAAAATCTTTCCCAGACTCAGGAACTGATCCATGCTGCTAAGTCCTGTACTGCAGTCTTTCATACAAACACAACAAAGCTCCTACATCTCCTCTGTGCTATTTAAACACCATTTTTGTTCTACCATATACTGACTTTTAAAAAAATCACTCCTTTCAAAAGGCTCATTTATATTTTCATTCTGAAAAGCATCTAAAGAGTTCAGAGATCTGACTGACAACAACCATATTTTTTTTAATGCTGAAAAAACTGAAGACAGCTCAAGAATTAAGGAGAAAATCTGCAATTTTTTAAAAAAGCTTGGATTAGAGTCATTTGGGCAGCATGTTTTGAGTGCTTTCCCAAACTGCTATCATGTACGAGCATAGAGAGTAAACAAGAAAATAATGGAAATTGCCTAAAACATGATCATGCTGAAGGGTGAAGGAGAAATGTGAAAATCAAAGCTTTCTTTTCCCCCTTCTGGGAGCTGTGCCAGGCACACGTGTGAAGTACAGTGAGAGGCTCCCGGAGGTCACGAGCAGAGGGAACAGGACGTACCTGGCCCTCGGAATTGCTGCCCCAGGCATAGACGTCCCCGGTGGAGGACAGGGCCAGCGTGTGCTCGGCTCCCACGGCGATGTCCTCGATGAAGACCCCGGCCAGCAGCGGCACCTGCTGGGGCCGGTTGTGGTTGCGGGCACGGCCCTCGGGCAGCCCGATCAGGCGATCTGCAAGGACAAGCAACACTCAGGGGCGATTTCACTGCAGGCACCAGCCGGGGAGGGGCAAAGGCAGTTCTGAACAGTCCTGGAACTGGGACGCAAGGGTAACCCCTTAGGGAGAAAGGGCGGGGTATTTCCAGCAAAGCAGTGCTGCCTACAGTGCTCATTTATACTGCTAAAGCTGTTGTGTCCATGCTCAGTCTGAAACAAGACCAAATTCTGCTAAACCATGACCTCTAGATCTAAACGTATGGGTTTGGAACAAACATGAATTAACTGACTTGAGAAGCTTCTGCATGTTTAGTTCAGTGCATGTGGAAATCCTCCCACCCAGATTGTTAAACTTGTCTAGGTATGTGCTTAATTAGACAACTATATAGTATTAGTTTTTGGATGTGTGAAATTCAATGAAGTTTAAGGAAAATGCTCTTCAAAAAGTAAAGCAGTAAAATGAGAGGTTGTTCTGACATCAAACTACACAGAGCTACAAATCTAAATTTTAGGTGTATGTTAAAATTATGTTGGTAAAGTTTCAAAATTTAGATTAGCTCAACATGTGTCTAAAAAGTAGCATTAGGTCAGTCCTAGAAATATACCTTAATATTCTTCCTTTTCACTTGCAATATACAAAAGCCTATAGATGGAAATGTCCAAAAAGCAGATTGTCTTACCTTGGCCAAAAGTATACACATGACCATCTTTTGTCAGTGCAACAGAGAATTGAGTTCCACAGGCAACTTTTTTTATTCCAATTCCACAAAGAATATCCACTTTCTATGGGGTAAAATGAAAGGAAAAGCAGCTATATAGTATTACAAGGATATAAACAGATAGCAAACATGAATTTATTCTGTAACTTCTGTTTCCAAAAAAGAAACTTTTTTATTCCCACTGTGCAGTGCACACATTGTAGGATTAATTAACGTTTGGAATTTAATACAGGAAACAGAAACACATGTTTTTTTCAATGGAATTAACACCTTATTCTATGTACAACGATTCAAAGTATCTTTTTTTTTTTCTGGGAGTGAGGAGGAGTGGCATGGGAAGAAGTAGATGGGTGCGTAAACAACCTTCTCCCCAGTTTCCAAAAGAAGCAATCGCTCTTCTCTAAGATAAACCTCACGTTTTCACTATTTGTACTGCTACTGAGATACAGTCACCATGATTTACATGACATTCTTGAGAGTACCAGGCTCAGCATAGTATCTCATCAGAATTATTTGTGCCAGGTTGTATAACAACAGCATGGAATGAATAACTTAACTTGTGGAAATCACACTCTCAACAGTGTGCAACACCTTTAACAGCACTGGAAGTTTATGCAAAGAATCATTTCCCCAGGAATCTAACCTGTGGTGAGGACTTTGCAGTGGAATTTCCCAAACCAAGTTTACCATAATCTCCATCTCCAAAAGCCCAAACCATTGAGCCATCTGTTGACACAGCCACAGTGTGATTGAGGCCACAGGCCACCTGAGGGAGAGAAATAATGTTAATATCACTGCTTTTGCTGACTTACTAACTCAAACATATCAACTGCCTTTAAGAAGAAATACTGTGTTTTAAAAATAACTATCCCTGTAAAACCACTAAAATTTCCATTGCTTATTAGAGTGTTTTAAAGACCCTTAGGACCACAGTAGCATTTTTTCAACACTTGCTTCCTCTCAGCTCATAGAACCAAAGGACACCATTATGCCACACATGTTCCCAGCTTAAAAATACAGACAATCTCATGAATTCATGCTTAAAAATGCCTAAATCTTGAAATGTTAAAATCATAGCCAGTTTTGCAGAAAGAAAATCAAGAGAGTCAGGAAAGTAATTATTTTAAAAATTATGCATAGTCAAATTCTTCCATCATAATCAAAATAAACGCCAAGGTTAAAAGCCTCAACTGAACACTTAAACATGTTAAAAACACGAGCTTTAAGCTAAGATACATTGCTAATTTGAGATAAACCATGCCTGGCCAATCTGGTAACCTTCCAGCGCCGTCACTCGTTCTGGAAGTTTCTTATTGGAAGTATTTCCAAGCCCCAGTCGACCATAATCACCATTTCCAAATGTAAAAAGTTTGCCATCTGCTGTCACCACAGCTGAGTGTTTGAAGCCACATGACATCTGGAAGCAAAGCAAGCATTATTTTTACACACATTTTAGATTTGGGTGGAAGTTTATATTGACTATTAGATGTATATATGTAATACCTTTTTTGACCCTAAACTATATTCCTTTTTAAAGAGCTAAAAAATACAGACATTTCAGTATTAATGATTTCTCCAGCAACTCATCTCTTATCCTTTTCAATGGTAATGTTATGCAGGGGCACCAGAGGATATTTGCATGAAGAATTCAATGTGCGATTATCTAATTTTTTTATAAAGAAACCTCCAGTCAAAACCAAATATGGTTTTGTGCACTGTTAGTACTTAGGAGGAGGTCTTGGTGACCAGTTTTGTAGGTCAAAGTCACCTGACAAGGACGAAAGGAAAAAAAGTCATGTCTGCATTTTGATCATCTTTAAATCACCCCTTTCTTCCATACTCTTTCTATTTTCAGTCCTTTCCAGTACTAACTGTCGATTAATATCTCTGTGGTTATTAACATCCTTTAACTGGAAATTACCACCCTGGTTCATACAGCCCAGAGAAGTAAGAAATTGCCTGTTTTCATGCAGTTATACAGCACTGGGTTCCCAGGGCTGCAGCTTCAAGGAGACAAAAATATTTTGCAACCTGCACGACTTCTTCTCCTTGCAGAGCCTCGATCTGCCGGGGCCTGCGCTGCCTGTCGCTGTTCCCGTGGCCCAGCTTGCCATAGTCCCCATCTCCCCAGCTGAAGACTTCCCCACTTTCTGTTAAAGCCATGGAATGCCCATCAGATCCACAGGAGGTCACCAGCTGTGTTACAACAAAGCCTGTCAAAGACAAGTGAGAAAACAAAGCTTAGCATAACTTATAATAGACTCTTACATACATTTATCCAAGTGTGCCTTGTGGCAGCCAATTAAGTCAGGGAAGGAACAAACCACAATAAGGCTTCTTTTTATAGCAATTCATTTACTTTTATTTTGAACAAAACCTTTGTTTTCTGATGGACAACTCAGGCTTCTGTCCTGCCATTAGTTTTGGAATTAAATGTTCCTAATTTGAGCCAACACTTTTCCCTTAAGCCTTCTTAACATTAAGGAATTTTAACATATTACTAATGAAATCTTAAGGAAATATGAAGATCTTGTTTGTTCAAAATTTTTAACTAAAAACTATAGTATTTTCATGTGTAAATCTGCAAGAAGAGGATCAGCACAAATAATTATACTAGCAAAATGGTTATTTGTGCTGCTTCACTGGATTCCTTTCAAAGCCAACAGTCTCACCTTGCAGTGCTGAAATGACAGTTAAGACATGAAGGTCATCCGAATTTCCTTGTCCCAGTCGCCCGTAGCTCCCTTCACCACAAGCCAGAACTGTGCCATTGGCTTGAATGACAAAAGTACAATTCTGACCACAAACCACCTAGGTTAGAAAGACATGAAGGAATTTTAATAAATTCTATGCTAAATGCAGCAATGCTGTAATACCTGCTTTACAGTGCACCATTTCCTTTAAATCTGTTTTCTTTGTAATTATATCAAGACAATATTCTATCAAGTGAGTGTTATTCCAGAAAGCAAAACTGCCACATGTATTATGTGAAAGCAGTTATTTTCAAATCATGCTCCTATAAAATAATTCCCTGTTGTCAGATTTCAGTGGCTTCTCAGTTTGAATTTGTCAAATAACTTAAGATTTCCTTTCTAGTGAAACCTATGTTTTTGGATACTTGCAGGAAATTCAAACAACAAGTTGAAAAAACATTTAGAGGGGGATTTTGACAAGCTGTGCAAATAATAGATGGCAAATGATGAAATCATGACTGGTTTGAAGTGCTCACCTGCTGAGCCTGGGAGAAGGAAGGTGCTGCCACTGGGATCATGACATTTCTGCCAGCCTCTGCCAGCTGCCCGTGCCGCCCTGCTCCCCACAGGTACACATCACATTTGCCTCCCAAGTGCCAGTCCTAGCAAAGAGCACAAAAGGAGGCTTTAGAACAAGAGTACTTTCAACAGCTTGCCACATTTCAAAAGAATAAAAAACCCTAAACCCACCAAACCATCCATTTTACTGACCTCTGGCCTTGATGTTGCCCAAGACATGATCTGTTCATCCATGCCATTGATCCATTTACTGTTATCCTACACAGCAGAAGCAACAGTTACCACATTCAGCTCAAGAGATGCACATTATTTTTCTGTTATATAATACATATTTTCCTTTCTAAGAACAATATTTAATTTTTTCTAAACAATTTAGTAGTAAGAACAAATATGTGCAGACTAACAATGACATTGTTATCCATGACTTGAAGAAAAACAATTCATTATGAAGAAATCTTTCTCTACTTAGTGATGCTTAGGCTTTTTGAAGTTTCAGTTGCAAACTGGCTTAAAATGTTACAAGATTGCTGATACAAAATCCTTAATCAAAAATTTCTGTTTTGGTTTACATAACAAGTCATGAAGAAAATGGACACTAGCAAAATAATTTGGTGTAGGAACATGACAAAATGCTACTCTTAAAATAGCACTACAAAGCTCTATATTTTTTGCTTCTATCACACATGAAGATTACTGTCACAGTTTTGGGTTGTTTTGTATTTTAATATGCAACTGACTTGCACTCATTACACACACAGAGAGCAATCTTAACAGTATATTCTAACCTGTTGATTAAAAAATAAACTTACACTTATTGCTGGTACTTATGTTACTAAATATAAATCTTTACAGTTCAGAGATGTTAACTGCATCATACCACGTGCTCAATAACAACACACTTGGCTGTTGAGACAACACATCAACTTTTACCATCAGGAGAGTCAGCTCATCCTCTGGAACAGGCTCCAGGTCTGGAACAGTGAAGGACTCTGGGAACTGAGCTCCCTTGGCCAGGGCCTCAGCAGCTTTGATGGTAGTGGAGAAGCACTCGAGCCAGGCCCATTCCGTGGGGTTCCAGGCAGAGGGGTCGGGGAGGCAGCTCTGGTGGTGAGGGGGCACGGGGGGGTTGCAGAGCAGCTGGTCCAGGTGCAGCCCCACGGCCAGGGATGCCAAGCACTGCATGTAGGGGCTGTGAACCAGCTGGTCCCCACACACCACGTGTGGCTGGAGGGCAGCAGGGAGAGAAAGGGAAGAGTTAGAAACATCCATCAATTTAAAATGTAAGTCCTTCAAAGCTAGTCCTGTAGAACAATACCTTCCTCCCTGCTTAATCAAAGTTTTTGTAATATTTTAAATATTTTCAAATTAGGAGACAACTAGTTTTGAGAACAGTGAAAGATATTTGCAAGCAGAATGTAGGAAAGTCTTCTGGGTTCTCTGGTGAAAGACTGAAATCAGCAAAGATCTAAACAGTGACCTCCTGTCAGACGTGAAAGTTAAACATTTGCAGGAGTCCCACCTTTTCATACGCATACTGCTCCTGCAGCATTATGGGCAGGCGCTCCAGGAACGCTCGCATGCACGGAGCCATGTTTAGGCCCAGAACTCCCTGCTGCTTCAGTGCAGTCCTACACGTTGCCAGCACGTGATTGGAAGAGATCCACTCTGAGGTGCAGTTCACCACCAACACGTCCTGTTAAACAGTCACACGACACATTAGAAATTAAAAATGCACAAAGCAGGATCATTCCGCTCCATCGAATTATCACCAAACATCTCGGTTTCCAGAGGGGCCAGAAAATACTCAGGTTCAAACATTTCTGTCTCACCTTTGATCTGTTAGAGCAGGCAGCTACTCCAACCTCAGGGATCCACACTGCAGTCTGGATAGCTCCAGACCCTATCACAACACTCTGCAATACTGAACCATCCTAAGGAGAGAAGGGGTTCAAGTCAGGTGCAGACACAGCTACAGCTTTGTTCAAGTAAATACAAACACATTCCTATGGGATGATACTCTCACAAGCTTTCGAAAACTATTTAAAAAATGAACTGCTTAACCTCAAAGCAGAAAACCCCATTTTTATCATATTAAGGAGACAATAAAACTACGGATTTAGAAGTGCTTAATAATCCCTATTATGTGACTCTTTGAAGAGTCCTCAGCATAAGAGAATATTGTTCCTAACTATAAAAGAAGTGGCTGGTTCTACAAAGCCTAACTAATATGACCAAACCTACAGAATCAACCAATACTGAACCATAACTATGAAGTACTTCAATGTTAAGTACAATTTCAATTTTTATTTTATTTATTTACAATGTTACAACATTATCTTACACCTGCTTTCTCTAATGTATCTAACACGTGGTGGGGTGGAAGCTGGTCTGATACTGTGACCATTTCAGATACTCTTACTGAGAATGAAGGCACAGCAAAGATGATCTTACCCGCAAAGACCAGATGTTCATGAGGCCCCCGAGTCCCCCAGACACCAATGCCAGCCCATCAGGGCTGAAAGCAACAGTGCGGACGGGAGTGATGTGTCCTCTCAGCTGGAACACACACTTCACTTCCACTGCTGTCCTGTAGCCATCCTGCAAGCAAACACACACTTAGGGAACACTGGACTACTTTCAGGACATGGGATAGCATGACAGCATCTATATCCTGCAGGAAATACTGATCATCCACAGAGATGGAGAAGTTCCACTAAATATTTAAAAAACCCCAGTACTATGAGGGTATTTTATAGATATCTTGATCACATTATCAGCTTTCCTCCCCTTATAAAATGCCATCAACATCAAAGACTACATTACAATTTACATAGGTGAAATTACGCTTGACTCTTTATTTACAAAAAACTTTGAACTCTTACTAAATTTTAGGATAAATTGATCAACCTTTTTGAAAGAAAGAGAACAGATCAAAATATAATCTTTAGCCAAATAAAAATTTTCAATTTCCTGTTCTGAAAATGCCTACACATACACAAATGCAATGTAAACTTTTTAAAGCAAATTTCTTCTCTCAGGAAATGTTGAGAATAAAGTAATTCACTCACATTCTTCTCCTCTCTCAACTTCACAATGAGCAAAGAATTTCTTACACACCAAGTTTCCTCCTTTTACCTTGGCACTTGTTTCTTGCTCCCACCATCCTTCTGAGCAAGCTGAGCTGGACTGCAGTGTGATTACTATGTCCTGGGGAACAGTCCAGACACACACCAAACCATTGTGGCATCCCCTAAAGCAGGTCAGGAGAAATTACAAAAACAAAATAAAAATAAAATGAAGATACTAACTAACAAAATATCAGTGGTCTGGTATTAACTTCTAAAATCAGCAGTCTTCAGCACTTTCCTATAAAATTATATTGCATCAATCAATCTAAATTAGAAAGGCCTGTTCCCAATGGGTAAATGTATTTTTTTTCTATTCCTCACACCCTGTAGCTTATCCATTTCTACTAACAACATAGTCTCAGAAAAAATATTTGGATGAAGCAAAAAAATCTCAAGCAGGACCAGCACCAACACATCATGGAGAAAACAGCTGGTAACACAACCAGGCTCATTCCTTTTTTTTGAATTCCAGAACTTCACAAATCTCACGGCAACTGACTTACTGAAGGAATGTTATTTAAAAGAAAACCAAACCCTTTTCTTTGCTCTGGACACTACAGACTGGTAGAAAAGATCTGCAAAAGAACCACAGCAATAACAACTTACGTAGCTAACAAAAGCTGGGCCTTGGGTCCCTTCCCTGGCAGAGCACACCAGGCAATGCCGTTCACCAGAGCGGGGTGGGACAGCGAGTGCAGGCGCCTCCAGCATCCTCCCAGACAGCCCCAGAGCTTCACTGTTTCCTCTTTGGCACAGGTCAGGAGAATCTTACCAGTTGGATCCCACTTCATACTAACAACCATATCCTATTGGATTTAAAAAACCAAAAAGTTGGTATGAGGAAAGTTACCTCTCAGAGCTAACGTAACTTTTAATTACCAATAACAAAAATATTTTATTCTCATATAAATTGCAGATAGTGAGTTCCAATAATAAAATCATAGTGCTACATTTCAGAACTATCATATTAAAAAGACTTTAAAAAGTTTGCTGACAGAAACTAAATGGAGAACACAGAAGATGTTTTCTTTTTACTTCAAATCTTTCTTGATTGTTTTTCCCCAGATGTAGCTTTGAGTCTGAGGTAGGAAAGGAGATCAGCCCATAGCGAGAAGGCAAGTACAGATTTATTGCCACAGTGTGCTCCCTTCTGGGACTGCCCTGCTTCACACACCCAGAGCAGCTCTTAGAAGCACTCAAGATGTTCTTACTATACCTACATTTGAGGAATTCTCCTCTTAACCTAACAAATAATTCATTGACTATTAATGACTCATTAGTACATAATGGCCAAGCGGAGATTCTAAACCTTTGCACCTGCATATTTAGAAAAACACCTTTTGCTTTGCACAGGAAGCTAAACAAAAACATGTGACGTGACCAAAATTAAAATTTATTTGAGCACTTTTACCAAGTAGAACAATTAGTCTTTTAAATGCAGTCATTTAAATGTAGTCACAGCTGTGTGCTTAATTCACTTCTGTCACTGTATGTACATACACTTCACAGTCTCTGATAGCAAACAGGGTATCAGGTTTATCTTTCCTTTTTTTTACATTTGGTAGACTCTTCCTTTAAAATACATTATGTTAATATGTGTATCAGGAATAGGTGTGAGTTTTCAAAATAATCTGCACTTGTCTTTATAAATAGCTTTAAATTAGAGAGAACAGCTTGAACAGATTTTACCTACAAAAGTTCTACATTAAGTTTTAAAAAGACGAGCTCTACCTTATGGGCATCGATGAGAACGATTCCTCCTTTCTCAGTTGGTTCCTTTGTTCCTATGAGCAATTTTCCATCTGAATAGCCAACAGCAAATGGTCTGTCTTCACTGAACCAGGCCAGGCATGTGACAGACACTGCGTGTACAGACAACACAAACACTCATTAAACTAAACTGAACTTCACTCCTGCCAAAGAGGTTTTTGCAGTGCAGTTGTCTAAACTATTAAGTGCATAACAATGTCCCCCACCACCAAGGTGACTTAACATAATTTTGGTCTGAAAATTTTCTTGAATTTATATGGTAAAGATAAAACTGAGTGTCACTGTAATGGGAGCTGTTGAGATTATTTTGTACTAGTTTTCTCATTCTTCTTTTTATTAAAATAATTGAATTTATATTCCTGGCACAGTTAAAAGAACTATACCAGGGCAAAGAAAAAGGTAGACTGAATCCTATACATGTATCTGAGATAGGCTTCTAAAAAATGCTCTGAAAACAACTTGCCTTCCTTAGCAAGCAGATATTGCTTCACTTGATTCTGCCAAAAAAAAATCTGCAGGCTTCCTGAAGAAGCAATATGCAAAACCACAGAATATCACCAAAGATGTGCTACTTGATGTCCTCTGGGACTGGAACTATGAAGGAAAAATGGCAATCATTCAGGAATTCAAATGACACTGACTGTGCTATCTGCACAGAGCAGACACTGCAGGGGATCTCTACTGATTGTTCACAATGGCAAGGAATGGCAGGATTTTACCAGGTTACTACAAACTGTTTGCCTCTGCTGTGTGGGAATCAGGGTGCAGAGAAACCACAGACTCTTCTCCTTCCATGAACTAGAAATCGTATCCCATGAACAATAACAAAAATTATTATACTTCCTTAATAAAAAGTGCAAGTGTGTTCACAGTTTTAATTTTTAAATACTGATCCAGTCTCTTACCATCCTTTCTGTAGCAGTGCTCCAGTTCCAGCCGGTGCATGGCTGAAATATCCACAACTTCAATAAGAGCCAGAGACCCATCCATGCGCCCAATTAACAATAATTCTGGAGCATCTCCTGTCCATGCTGCAGCTGGCCCTTCTTCTGGCCAGGCCAGAGCAGATACCCAGTGAGGCTGAAGATCTAATAAGCCTTTTCCTCCTAGGAGATCAAAAAGCGTTTTAAAACTACTTCATAAAGAAAACAATAATACTTCCCATGGGAAAAAAACCCAAGAGATCTTATTTAGACCTAAGACATACTACAAATTCACCTAAGCTACAAGAATACAACTCAGTGGTTCACTAACCTATGCAGACACAACATCTAGATAACAAATCTCAATTATCGTTCAGGTTAGATAGTTTAGTTATGGAAGGAAGCTGAATTCTTCAGTACCCAGTAAATTTATACTTTTCTTGGGGACTGTCTATTACCATAGGCAGAGTAACTTTCATAATTGACTTTCATAAGAGCAAAGCAACACAATGAAGTTTCCAAGATTACAAATTACAGGGATTAGAAGTCTTCCTCTCAAAGATGTATATCACACATCCACTTGTGGTTAGTGCCTTTCTCTACCTTAACAGGTTCACAAGACTCTGCAGGAGATGGTAGGCATTTAAACTGGACAGTTAACACTGGGGTAAACAAACATGCAGTGACCTGGCAGCTCCCCTAGAAATGTGTGGTACCAGGAAATGCCCACAGGCAGTTCAGAACGTACCATTGACTTGCCAGATGTTCACCATCTTTTCTGTAGCTCCAGCCAGGTACTTGCCACTGATGCTCCAACAGACAAGAGATAAACTCAGGTCACTGGGTGACCCCAGACTTTCTTCAGAATCACCTTCTCTGTAACAGAATAAAATAATGACATTAAGAGGGCATTTCCTTTAAGCAGACAGGAAAACCTAGAACTCATAAAATATCTGAGCTAGAACCTGGAGTCCTGCCATCACAGCAGATTTACATGACACATTTTTCTGCTCACAGAACTACATTCCCTCTAAAACCACTTCAAATTACAGAATGAGATACTACTTATTTCCAAGAAATTTCAAATTAGGTTTCAAATAGGAACTCTTTACCTTTACCTACTTACTTCTCAAATTTAACATCTTCAGTGAAGGCAAACTTTTCTGGGAAGTCATGAAATGAAACAATAGCTTGGATAAGAAATAAAAGAGGCACATCTTGCTATCAATTCTACTTTAAACTCTTCCTCCTGTTACACAATGTTGTTACACTATTCTAACATTGCATTCTGAAGTCTGCTTTGGCTAACTGTAACAGGGCCACAGATACCTTTAATTGCCTTTAAGATAATACACAACAGCCACGTATTTTACTGCTTGTAGTACCACAATAATGAAGGCTATAATATTGTTGTATCATTCTGGTTATTCTTTTTAAGGCCACATCTAACAGCAGCAAGCAAACAAGAACTAAGCCAACCACTAAGAAATGGTCACAAAACAACCTTGTAGTTCACTATTGCTTCTTCATTCTTCCAAATTCAACTCACCTATGGTACACTGAAGAATTACATTTTAATCTTTCCTTTTGCCTTCTTTTTTGGACACACCCAAATGACAAAAAAGTATTTCCAAGACACTCATGAAGAACTACATTTAGTTCCTGTATCTCAGAACTCAAAGTTCTTTTTTCACACTTGACACAAATGACCACACTCGCAATGATCATGTTATATATTGGAGCTGTCCACTGGAACCCACTGAAGGTATATTCCCTTTTCTGCTATATGACAGTCCCATCCTGTTTTATTTTACCCATGTCTTACATCAATTAAGGTTGTTCTTAAACAGCATTGACACGATATTTTTATAGAGCCTCTTACCAGGTTGATATTTAAGTTCTGTTTTCAGTTTTAAGCTATTTATTCTGCATGCCATAAACACAGCAACAGAAAACAAATGAGAGATTTTAAGTGCAGGAGATAATGAAAACAGCCAACCCTGCAGTATCTTGCACAACTACACCTTAAACGAAATATCTGGCTGTTGTAAAGAATCAACTTACAGCTTGTTGAGCACACAGGTCTGTTGCAATGAATATTGCTTCTTTGTCACATTCCAAACTCTTATGGTGCCATCATTTCCACTTGTTGCCAAAAGTCCCTTTTTATTGCACCAAACACATGTCATGACCTACAAATACCAAAATAATAATGGAAAAACTGGAATTTAGAACCTGGGTATGTTTGCTCACTAATATTAAGCAAACACTAACCAATGACACAGGTATTAAAATACACTGTAACAACCAAATTAGATTATTTTTTCTGCTTTTACAGCATTATTTACTGCAATTAAGCAGGCTTGATAAGGATGCTGCACTTCATACAGCCCCATGCTCCACAGGCCACTATTGCACAGAATACTGCACAAAGATGTTAATTATTAAGACAGAAAAATTAATGCAAATTAAGATCTAAGGAATTATTCAAAGTGATTCTGCTGACTTCATATACCATAAGAACACTTTCCTGACCCCTGTGGCAGGACATCTCCCCCCACCTCCTCTGTATCACTATAGCTGGTGCATAAAGAGATAGCCCGGGGGCAGAAAGGCCCAGCAGGAGTTATCTCTGGGCCAAAGAGTGATTCACACCCATCTAAGAATTAACATTTTCGTCTGGAGAGCCGATGGGGGGAGAGATAAGAAATATTTCTGACTTAAGAAACACTGTTTTACAACTATAAAAGATACACAAGTTATCACTGAGGCAGAAGCCTCTTACACCCCGAAAATGTTGGAGACTTCTCCCCGAAGTCTGGATGAAGGCTTCACGGTAACTTCCCCGGGGATTGAGTGAAGGGATCTCCATGTGTGCCCCACCCCCCTTCGGATGGGGAGATACATTGAATCCTAAGTTTATACTATTTCTTCGCTAGCTGTAACTGAAAGGTACCAGTATCATGCACTGTATATCAATCTACTAGTAGTATTTCTTTCTGTTTTATACCTGTGTAGTAATAGTCTGTTTTAAGTCTTGTCTGTTAGTTTTCTTGTCTATTAATAAATAATTCATTTCACAATAGACCGAATCAGCCATTATTAAAGAACTTGTGGACAGAGTGGATTTTTGGGGTGCTGGTCACTTCAATACACCTCCTGCCTGCTGCCATAGATCTGGGCAAAGACAGGAGCTGAACTAAATTCATAAAATCCATTCGTGACAACCCCTTTAATCAAAGCCTCAAAGAAGCTAAACATTTTTGTGCATCAGAGGTGCAACAACTTACACCCAGCAATAACTCAATCTCCAAAAAACGACTTCCTGTGGGAAACCACTTCAGTCAGTGTATTTTTAAAACACCACTATTTTCCTCTGCCGAGGGGAGCGCGGCAGCGGGTGCAGCCCCGAGGAGCTGGTGCTCACCCTGTTCTGGTGAGCCTCGAGCTTGATGAAGGAGCACTTGCGCAGGTCTCCGCCCATGTCGGCGAGCGTCTGCGGCACGCTCTGGTTGTCGCGGTCGTGCGCGGCCAGCGTGCGCACGAGCTGCTGCGCCGCCCACTGCCGGTGCTGCGACGACAGGCGCGACGACAGGCAGCACGCGGCCAGCGCGTTAGCCAGCTCCAGAGGGCCTACAGCAGAGGGATCATAGGAAGGATGGGCATACAAATGGGCAATTAAACCTGCTTAGACAAAACAGTGAGATGATGTCTAGATGAGTACCACACAGTGTTACACACAGGAACACAGCAATAGCCAGCATTTCCAGAAAGAGATTAACAAACGTCTTAGCAGAACGTACAGTAAAAACACTCTTTTGATACTAAGAGTAAAATAACCCCAGCTTAATTTTCACAAAAACAACTTTAGGAATAGAATTATAAATGGCCTTATTCCCACCATATGGAAAATGGTTGGTCAAAGAGCAAGTGCTTTCTGAACAGGAAAAACCTCCTCTGACAGGGACCTGCCACTGTCACTGCCCTGTCCTTCCCTCTCCATCACAGCAATGGCCTGGGGGGAGGCACAGCTGTTGCTTTGTGGCTCCCTGACCTCTGGAAGCAGAGGCAGCACAAATTTCTGCCTCAGACACAGGACAGCACTTGGGTAGCAGCAATCAGCTGTTAACCTCCTTAATTTCAACAGGAGGCACAACCAGGCTCAATGTCTCAGCTCTATGGCTTTGAATGCACACACATGCAGCCTGTATTTTAAAATGTTGAAAGATGCAATTATGGAATAAGACCGTATTTTTAAGTAAAATGTGTGTCATAAATGGTAACATTCCTTTGATCAAAACAAGTTTTGCACATTTTTAAAAGAGTATCTATTTGTATATTATTCTAGCAAGTCTCTCCCTCACATATAAATGAGGAACTGAAGATCTAACGATTAATATTTAAAAACAAAGCTGCATCATACCTTTCTTTTCAATTTCAGCTTTATCATAGTTTGGCCTCAGTTTGGCCCCTTTGTCTGCCAATAATGCTACAAGCGCTTGAGTAACCACAAAATTTGGAGATGTGACAAGTTTGTTTTCTTCTGCAATTCCTCTTAAAAAACTTGGCAAAAATTTTCTCTGAATTGGATCATCAACTGTTGTCAAGTTCACACCAGTTGCTGCAGAAATCAAATTCTAAAAAGAAATAATTGATGATCAATAATCAGAACAAACAATTATCAAATCTAGAAACATTTTCAGTTGCATAAATTGTGCATAGTGTAGCAGATTTTCCTTTTTTTTCCTGTGCTTTATATAGAATTGACTCGATCAAAAAAACAAAACCTTAACAGAAAAACCCTATGAACACAAAAAGCACATCCATTTCCCCCACTTGAAGAGTACTCAGCAAAGACACATATAGTTACTTGATTTTTACCAACAATCAAACATAACCCTGATGCAAAGCCATGAACAAGGACTCTAAGGAGATCCTCAAACTGAGGGCACTCTCACCCCAGTTGAGAAGGTAAAAGCACAAATAATCAAAGCAGCCTCAAGTAAGTACTGAAGTCCTACCTGTGTACATAACTGCACCAGCAGCTTTGCAGCACTGGGAGTGTTTGATGCCAGGCAGCCAACTGCAGTGCTCAGGTAGGCAAGGCAAGAGATGGGCTTGCTGGTCTTGCTGTGGATGCCCCTGGCTCTCTCTGTGGAGCTGGACACCGTGGAGGGGCTCGTGGACAGGCCTGCCCTCCCCGCTGCTGCCAGGCACATCAAACGAACCAGTGTGCGGATGTCTGTTAATCCCAAGGATTCAAGGCCAGCTGCTAGGCTGCAACTGGAGCCACTGTGGAAATGGATAGAAAAGCTCTTGGTTCAAAAGAACAAAATCAATGGAACTTCTTCTCTTAGCAGTATTATATAAGTACAGAAATGAGAATCGCTTCCCCAATTAGTTTAAAATCGCATCCTTATCAAACAGAACTGGGTAACTGGTTCCAAAAGGAAAGGTGGAAGCATTGCCAAGGATGCCACAAACCTGACAGACAGAAGTGAGAGTGCTCTCATAACCATTGTTCTTGCCAGGAGCACTTGGGCAGCAGCTGTCACTCTTCTGAGAGCCATGACACGGTCGTGTGGATTTACCAGGGCAGCTGCTTGTTCTCCTAAGGTTATCCTGCCAGAAGAACTTTTTTCTATTGAGCCGTGACAGCCTTGGAAATAACGATGATTTGCATTAGTGTTTAAAGAACAACAAAATATTAACATATAGTAATAAGCACAGAGGCAAAGTTCGCTTAAGTTACTCATTCATTTTTCAGTATTTCATGCATACAGAACTACAATGATAATGACAGAGAAGAAAATACACTCCTGAAATACACTCCATAACTTCATTATTCCTTATTTTCAAAGAGACACGAACACAACCTGACATACTCAAGTTAATCTTAACTCCTCTGATTTCCTTTTCCATCAGAGGGGACTACTTTAAAGTCCCAACTTAAAAAATCCATTCATTGAGTTCTGCAATATATGTTACTGGCATATATTGTTTGACTGTGGTCACAAGTTTTATTGGCAAAATTCAAGCCTTCTGTCAATTCATAATGCCTCACACTCTCTAATTTTCCTATAATAACAGGACAATTTAGAGCCAGTCTTCACTTCCTCATGGTGGCAGGCAGGAAATACCATCAGAATGTTCCTGGCTTGCCCCTAGAAAAACCACACCAAAGGAGAGGAGGTGGTGATAGTTGTATCATTACTGTTGTTGCTGCTGCTGCTGCTGTTGTTATTATTATTATTTCTTTAAATGAAATGCGTTGTAAATGTACCTATTTGCATCAATGTTTCTTCCATACTGTTGGTGGCTGTCACCATTGCAACTGAAGCACCCAGAGGGTCACTGTCAGGGAACTGAACGGGTTCGGGTACAATGCGTCGATCATTTAACCCAAGAGGCCCAGCCAATAATTCAAACTCTTCTTCTCCTGTCAGCTTTTCATCTTCATCCACATCTAACATGTCCCAGTCTTCTAGAATTGGAAAAATATAATTAGACTTGGTTACAAAAGCTCAAATACTAAATAATTTCAATTCATTAAAAAAACAGTACAAGGTATGAAATGTGTACTGTAATCTGCAGCACAGTAGCATTAAAAACTCATCTTCTGATGTTGACAGGCATTAAACAGTAAACCAGAAAAACAAAATCCTGTTCTTGCCCCTCTCTATTCAACTTGATCTTGATCTTTACACTGCACAAAAATTTTATCGAAGATTGTCTGAAGTATCAAACTAGCTGTTCTTTAAAAACACAGATAATTAGAGGTCATCACATACAGCAGAAGACAGCTCCAAAACCTGGAGTACACATGGAGTTGTGCTTTAAATCCTGGTAACAAGTGCGTAGTCCAAAGGACTGAATAGTAAAGACATCTTAGAAATTTCTGGTCTTCCTATTTATCAAAAAAGCATGCATTACTTTATGGGTTATACCTGAACACCCGGGCTTTTGCTTTTCCTTTCCAGGGAATTAAAAAAACCCCAAACAGTAAGGAAAAACCACTTTAACTGCAATTCAGTGAGGCACTTCTTTCACTTGCCAACCATTTACACACAAGTCAGCTTATATTTACTGATCTCTCCTGCTGTGTCCCACTCCACACACAGTAGAATCAGAACACCTTTGATCTACAGCAGACAGACTTGCCCTAAGTACTGGAGCACTCATTTAGTCTCAAATAGACAAATGTGGTAAATCACACAATTGTGATCACATGAGCTACAGAAAGGACCAGAACCAAAGAACCACCTGGGAAAGGTTTTCTACAGACACCAGAAATAATCTGTTTAAAGTGACAGCCACCCTCAGGACACTCTCAGCTCGGACAAAGGGAGAAAAATCAGGAACAAGAGACTAATGGCAGACTTTTGGGACACTGACTTACGCTAATTAATTTCTCCCACAAAGGCAGCTGAAGAAACATATTTGAACATAAGATTTTGTATGTGCACTTCCGGATGTAACATCTCCTCACAATACCTTATCACCCCAAGTGAGGAATTTGCCATTTCAGCTGCTTACATGAAAGACAGGGGAAAGAAGTCACTGAATTTTTTCTCTGATTTGAACTAAAAAAATCCCCAAAACTAAAATACTGTATCTAACTGGAAGAGATTTTAAAATACACCTTCAGGTTTATTTGCATTAAAGTACCTTTTAGAAAAAACAAAACCCCGTGCAACGTAAAAACATACCTTCATAGACACTGTCTTGTTTACCTATTAGGTCAGGAGCCTGGCCTTTGTATCTGTATGAAAAAATAACAAAGAAAATTACTGAGTGGCTCTAATGTTTTATAAATATACATAATTTCAAATTTGGCTCCCTATTTAGTCTAACTTTACTGTTCGGTCTACATGTAATTATGAATGATTCCAGAAATGCCTAGTAACAGAGAAACAGATAAGATGGCTTCTGAAAGCATGTGTGGAGGGGCAAGCACTTTGCAGTACTAATGTGTAAGAAGTCCATAAGAAAATACTGGAACTGTCAGACAAAACTGATAAAGAGTTTTCAAAAGTCACTAAGAAATAGGCAACATTCCAAGAAATTATTCTTTGTTCTTAACTTAAAAACTACAAATATCAAGTCAACCTTTTTTTTCTAAATATGCATTTGTTGAATACAGAGAGTAATTTTAAGTATCAGAAAATCCTGCTAGGAATTCTTATCTCCTAAATCAAATTCTTAAAATGCCGATGGCTCGTAAACACATTTAACTTCGTTTCCTTATCCACTGTTCTGTATTTGTGTACCTTTCAGAGGTTGATGTTTTCGATTTGCTCTTGAGGGCCAGGTATTTCTCCCTGCAGATGCCACACAGTAGGTAGTAGGGGTTGCCACTGCCACACTCGCCCCCGAACCAGCCGTCCACGTAGGAGCCGTTGCTGCGGTAGCCCTGGCGGTTGGCGCTGCGGCCGCAGCCAGGGTGGTTCCTCTTCATGTGCTGGTTGAAGCTGACCACGCTGGACTCACACAGCTCACAAACCACTACTTCTTCTCTGTCCTCAGATTCACAAACGTGCTGCACAGGAAGATTTTCACACATTATGTGTACAGAATAAGTGTCTGCACCTTAGATATAAAACATGCCGATATTCTTAGGTGGGTGTCCCTGCACATTTCTGTCACTGAGTGATAGTTATATGGCTGACTTGTATAAAAGCAAAGCAGAAATATACAATTTATGACATAATGAAGACCATCTCAGAACAGGAAAAACATTTGGAAGTAAAGTTTCAGGGGAGATAATTTCGTATTTAATTTCAGATTGACTCAAAATTCTTGACAGTATAACTTTTAATTTGTAGCCCTGTCACATTCAACACAGCCTTTATCTGGTTCTCCTCAGAACTTGTCTGAAGCCAGATCTAACAAAGGAAAAGAATACTTTTTTGGTTTCAGACAATCGGATTTTACATTTACTGAGCAACAACAATTACCATTTGTGTGAATAAATATCCCGGTTTTATCTCCATATGAAGTTCATTTTTCAGAATTACACTTCTGTCCTAAGTCAGTAATTTCATTGAGATGTTTAAGTGAATCAAGTGCTCTGAAAAATTCAATATGCACCCTGAAACTTGCTTCCATATCAAAGCTCAGTAACATCATAATTAGAGAGATGAAAAGCTGAGTCTTATGGGTTGATTGTCTAATTTGACATGGATAATCCAAAGACTAACAAACCACTGTTATTATATTTGTTTCCCACCTCAATAGAGTTTTAGTGCTCTATACAACAATTCAGTGAGGACTGTCACCACATCCTTCCCAGAGAATGAAATACACGACATAATTAAATTAAGAAAAAATGATTCAAGTGCAAATTATGTTGCTACAGATCAGATACTATTACTAGTAGCAGTAGAAGAAACGTTCACAACTGTGTTTGTTATCTCACACAGCTAAGCCATTTAGGACACCTACTTGATTCCTACTTGGTATCACCAGAACAACTATACAAGTTCTGTTCTCATCTTTCAGAGGAGGGAGAAGAAAAACTACATAAATGTGCAAAGTGCAGAGCAAGAAACACAAGAAATCACTATTCTTAATCTAAAAGTGATGCTACAGAATACAATATGATTTTAAGCAGTGCTGGCACTTAGTAAAATATTTTCAAACAGGCTATAAGCATATGCATTTTAACATTAAATTTAAAAATATAAGCATGCAAAAAGCAGTAAGTTAAGGCAGCCCCCGCTGCAGTCACACACACCCAGGTAGGCCAATCCAGTACCTCTGGGATCCACATTCCCAGAATATCATTATCACTAGCCAGGTCTTGCCCAAACATAGCTTCCATTGCTTCATCATCAAGGTCAATCTCCAACTCCTCATCCAAGTTGAAGTCATACAGGGCCCCTGGGTCTTGCTGCAAGGAGATCCCTTCCCTGCGGCTCTGGTTCCTGTGGGCCTGCACTGAGCGGTACAGTCCCGCTCAAGGTAGGAAAAGAGAGAAACAGGAAAGCAGGACTTTTATTTTCCATGGCAGAAAGATGGCTGTACTTTCAATTTCCTTTTTGTTTTCACTCATGTACTACTAAACAATCTACTTATCACCACATAAAACTCTTAAATATACATCGGCATACATAGAAGGAGTTTTCTAAATGTCATGCTAAGTCCCAGCCCCCCTCCTATTATTTCCTGGATAAGCAAAGCCCTTGGAATTCTTTCAGTCCCTTACCAGCACGTGCCAGCAACGTTCGGGCAGCTAAATCGAATTTGTGTCTCCGTGTGACAGCTGACCGGCTTCGAGAGGGAGGTCCACTTGCTGCAGCTGCATTATCCACGTGATCCATACTATCAGGGCTACAGGGATTTGTAATTTACAGGTAAATCAAACCAAGTTTTAAACAACCACATACAGCAACTAAGTCACTTTTATAAGCATCTTTTCTTTTCTTTAATGGAAGGAAAAAAAAAAGGAATATGGAATTCAAGAATCTTCAGTTTCATTGAGCACATATATGCTGTCTTTTTGACTGTGAGATTTACCTCAAACAAATTAGATGCAGCCATGTCAACACCTATTTGATCTTCCAGAGTGCCTAAGCACAGCAGAAATCTTGGGAGAGCACTCATTTTATACTAGGTGAACTCAGCTTGAATTAGTTTTCTTCTCCTCTTTCAAAGAAATAAAATCAACATCTCTGCTGTTGCTGGCTGGGTCAATTTGCCTTTGGCCTTACGCATGTACTTGGCAAAACATGAATTTAATGGAATTTTGCGTTATTACTATGTCTTTTAGTTAAAATGCAACTATAAACCCTCAATTTTTTCATTCTTTTCTTTTTCTGTTGTGAAGAAAACATGCTCAGTTACATTCTTCCCCAGCTCTGCACACAAACAGTACTGGAAAATAAATGTACCATGTACAGCTAATTTAATTACATCTGTCCTTCTATTCATGCTGTAACAAAATTCTGTCAGCAGCAATGAATTTGTGAGATGTCCAGTTTCAGGAATAGATTACAAGCAATCCCAAGAATATTATTTTACCTCTCACTAAAGCCTTCCTCCATTTCAGTGGCATCAGCAGAAGGGATATCACCTGGAGACTGTAAATAGCAATGATCACCAGATTTCCCACCACTTCCAGAGACGATTGTCCCATGCCGTGACTCTGCAGTCCCCTCTGACTGGGGCTCTTCATCATCTTCATTTCCAGGGTGCTCGATCATCCACATGGCCAGCACTGTGATGTTCTGTGCATCTGCTTCTCCTCTGGCACCTGAAAGCAGGAAAACCACACTTTGGAACTGTATTTTAGCACTTATGGTTACAAAAAAAGCAATCTGTTTTTCCACAGAAATGGTTATAGAGCTTAAAAATTAAGTATATATTGGAAAACAAGTATTTCATGCATATCCAATTTTTCACTTAAACTGATACTATAGCTATAGATTACCTGTAGCTTCCATAGCTTTTGCAATTTGCCTGAGGGAGAACCCCATTTCTAGCAAGGGAACAGCAATGGCAGGAGGAGGAGGGGATGTTGAGAGTCGGCTGCTTGGATCAGACAAAGCTTGAAAGACAGAAAATGAGAAATGTAAAGCACATAAATCTTTCTCTAGTGTTACTTTATTACACCTTACTTTGCTATATCAGCTTCAACTAAGGGAATAATTGCTCTCAACTTTTCTCTCAATTACTTTCCACAAGGTAAGATACTTTCTGTAACAAAATCAGATGGTGTTCATTCTTCTTTGTAACACAGATTGTTCACTAACTCTGTTTGATCAAGTAGGATACTAATGATATGCAAAGAACTATTTAAGCAATTTCCATTGTTTTCATTTGGAACTGTATTAAATGATCTATTTGATCTATCTTTATGTATCCTAGATAAAGTTTTCCTTGTCCAAATCATTGAGATTCCCAAATGGTGAGATCGCTCTATATTCCTCTTAAGGTACAGAAAGAGACCTCAGCTAAACTGGGAATGTCTCTGAAAAATCTTTGTGGATAATGGCTGTATTTCTGTGCAGAATCAATCAAGGGACTCTAAAGAGGTCAGTAACTGCCCCAAACCCACAGTTTCTTTATGACTTGCCATAAAAAATAATGTCTGATCAGTGAAGGCAAAAACGTACTATCAAACAAACACTGTTGTAAAGACACTATCATGATTAGAAGCAATTCATCTCATAATTAAATCAAAAGGAAAAAAATGAGATGTGAAGCTGAGCAGACCAGTTGCTATGCAACACACGAACCACTAAACTCCCCAACTAATAGCACAGATGTAAGGGCAAGAATAAAAAAGTACTGGTGCATGTACCATAAAATACATCAATTCTTGTTTTCTATGTGAAATGTGATCTAACAAAAGCTAGAAAGTTAGTGCACTTACCAACAGCACACAACCAAGGAAACAAGCCCAAATCAGATGAACATTTTGAAGCAATTACAAATTATACTTCATTATTGTTTTATATATGCAATCCAATCCACAGCTTTTAAAAACTCATTTCATTTGCTTGATAAAGCCTACAGCTATATAATCCATATTCTTTTGTCCTAAGATAGTCACTAAAAGGTTTTCAAGAATGCTTTGCATCTTAGTCTGCCTTAAAAAGAAATTGGGTTGGGTTTCCATCTCTTAAAACACAGCCCCATAACTCCTGTGACTTTGCTAACTTGTCCCCATTTCTGTGACACTGACAAGTTTACCTGTGCGATTGGCAGGCCTTGCAGACTGGGAATCTGGAGAGGTTAAACTTTGTCTCCTTCCAACTTCATCTGAAGGAGATGTTGGTAAAGAAGATATTGGAGGAGTCTGAGCACGGCGTGCTGGAAGTACAGTTGTAGTTGGATAACTGGAGAACATTTGCCTTGAAAAAAGAACAGTATACATTTATATTAAACAGAACTATGCTGAAAAGGCCTGACACAAGAAATACATCAAATTAGAGTCCACTTGGCAAATCCTACTTTATGCAATTGAGTTTTTTAAGTGTAAGACACAACATATACATTGAGGTAACAGCTCATTCCTACCAGCTTTATCTGTATAGTTAAGTTCTAAGCCTGCACATAAAAAAAACCCTCACAGACCAGGAGCTGTCCTAGGAGATAAAAGATACATGAACACTTTTCCCATTTCCATGGTTTGTTCAGAACTCAGGCTGACTAATAAATCAGGTATTTGATTTTCACTGTCCTAGTACGAGGACATTGTTTTGGCTGTTATCAAATTATATCTGCAAAACCTCTAAGAATTAATAAACTTAGAAGAGGATTCTATGCAAAGTAAAGCAGATTTCCTTCGACAACACAAATTGCTGCTTCAAATTCAGTAGTTTATCTTCCATTTCACTATGTAAGTGTAAGCTGAAACAAGATCTTAGCTTACAGGATGTTACCTACCAACTAAGGTCTATTCTAGTTTGAGAAGCAAACATTCATAAAAAATCTAGAATTTCAGAGATTTATAATTTAAACTCTGAACTCAGAGATTTGTAATTTAAACTCACGTACCAAATAAACATGAGAACTGAAGGACAACTTAAGGAGACAATTTTCTCCTTAAAGAATTCAGGCATTGCATTTATATACAGTGTATAGCAAAAGCTTAACAGCTTTCTAATAAAAACCACAAAACCTGCTAGGCAAAGTACCATTAAACTGTGTCCTCTGCAGAGGCAGTTCTTGACAGCATTTTCAAAGGCTTAAGCAGCTAAAGACATTTATTCTATACAAACCACACAACTGGTTCCCTACCATAAATGCTGATAGGGTATTTTACCTCAGGAGACTGAGAGGCATAACACCAGGTGATTCTGAGGCTGGAACTGTTTCTGTATCAGTTACTGGAGTAGTAGCAGTGGTGGTATCCTCCAGAGAGCTGCTCATGAAAGATGTTGTGCTAGAAGCAGAAGGGCTGGTTGTAACTGGTGTTTGGGCTTGCTGAGACTGATCACCTTCTTCTACTTGTTGTTCCACTTCTGCAAGAGAAAAAAGACAATACAGCAACATTCATAAAATTGTGTAGATCACAACAGTAGCTATGGCTAAACTTTTAACTTTCTAAAATAACTATCAATATTTAGAATTCACCCCAGAGAAAGAAAGGGGGTGTGCAGATTCTGCCACTAACTCGTGGACTTGTGTACAGAAGTCAGACCAGGAGCTCTTGCTGTTCTCACAGCAATACAAAGTAAATAGCAAACAAACCATTTATTTATGCCAGCCTTTATGATGTTTAGATTTATGGTTGTAACAGCTAGGATTACTCTCAAAACAGGCAAAAGGGGAAGAGGTCTTAGATATAGAAACAGAGCTGATTAACTATAAAACTATTTTTAAGTCAGCTGTGTGAGTAGCATTTTTAAGGGGTTTTTTTGTTGGTTTAGAAGAAGTGCAAATCCTCCTGAGAAGTATATACAGTACTGCTCATTTTAAAAAGTATTAGAGACATATTAAAAGCTTTTATTTCTGATTTTTATGCATTCACTTTTTATTAAAATAAGGAATTAGGAAAAAGGCAAAATACCAGTATAAGATATATAAAACAGTAAACGGAGTTTTGCAAAATTTCTCTGTTCCCCTGAATTACAACCACTACAAAATGACAAGACTATGTTAACTGTACCATCATTTTTACTAGTAATTTTAATCTAATTTTGCAAATGTACCTTGTTTAAGTCTGGCTCCGAACTGGTCCTCCAGCAGCCCGTGAACCACCAGTTTGTAGATCATGGCTTGAGCCCGCTCCAGGTCCGCCAGCCCCAGCGCCCTCTTGATGGGCGAGCGCATGACGGCGCGTTTGACCATGTGCCGCATCAGGAACTGCAGCGCAGCTCGCAGCTCCACGTCCTCGTGCACCACCGGCGAACTGGCACAGTCCGAGTTGTGACCGTTTTCTGCCAGCACTTTGGGTATTAACAGCAGCTCTGCGTACTTACTACAACTAAGAAGAACGCTAAGTGACTTCATAGCACCAAGATAAAGGTAAGACAGCTGTACAGCTCGGATTTCTGACTGCACTATATCGTGACTTCTTGGGGTGTGTTCATGATTCTTTTTTCTTCCTTCAGCAGGTTGGTGTTGGGATTCCATACCTAGTGTTGATGGTTCTAAAGAAAAGGAAACAATTTCATTTTCCGACTTAGAGGTTGTAGCACCGTGTCCTTTGTTATCATCAGCACTTTGGCCTAATCGTGTATCTGATCCAACATCACCCTCCATTTTCTGGTCCATTTCCCCTTTATCTTCAGATTCATGTCTGTGTTTTTTGTCGTGTCTCTTGGTGCTTTGCTTTCCCGTATCTTCATGAATGCCAGTCAGATAGGTAAGGTCCAGCAACACAGTAGCTGTCAGCCCACGAAATCTTGCAACATCAAAAGGCAGTGGCTCACAGGGCTCCAGATTATACAATGGAGTATCACTAGGCGACCAAAAAGTTGGGAAGCTTTAATAAAGATCAGAATGACACAGGAAAAAGCAAGTGAGGGAGAGACAGGAGGAAAGTACAGGAAATAATGTAGGCAAATAAGATGTAAAATATATTTACTGAAACAAACCAATTCTAAAAATTAAATGCAAATAGGGGAAAATGAGGTTATGATCAGAAAATAGGGAGATATGGTTTCAAAGCAAATGCAACAAAGCATACACAGGTTTTCAACAAGCACTGAGACCCAGAAGCCCCACAGAAGCTATCCATTCTGTGTGGACACAGGCTCTGGATATATTATTTATTAGAAATACGTAACAGGCTTTTATTAAGAAAAACTACCTTAAGGTAAATACTATCATCATACCTAAATCTGAACAAGTATAAAAGCTTAAAAAGAAAACTTTTTAAACATTAAGGAAAAGCTTTGATTGACCTCAGTTATTCATCACCAGGAGCACACTACTGGTATCTCAGGACAATTCTGTTTCTGGTGTGTCAGGGCAGATCACCTGGCAAGGACAGTGACCTTTAAAAATCACGGGTCAGAAAACCTAACAGACACATTTATCTGTCTGTCCATCTATGTTCAGTGATATTTTCTGGCACTATTTAGGACTGTTACATTTGACTTATTTTCACTTGAAGCAGGACAAAAATGCACCAGACCGTATTTCCATACACCTCGTATTTTCCATACTTCCAGCAGATAAATTACTTTTATATCTTCCTTTAATTATCCCAAAAAGTTTTCACATCTTAAAATGTAAACTTTGACCTAAAAATGAAAGCAAGCTTTAGGCTGGGTTTAATTAAGAAGGCATAAAATGAACCTAATTAAATGCTTTACCAAAAGCTTGCCTATGTTCCAAGTGCTGTTCCACTTCATTCAAATAAAGCCTCAAATTGTTTTAAGGGCACTCTTACTTTAAGGCTATACTGTCATATGGGCATACTTGCAAGAATTTGTATCTGGAACTAAATCAACTGCACTTCAGTATGTTTAGTCAAAGTGACAACAGCCTTTGCAAAGACAAAACAGACAAAATGCTGCAACAGCTGTAAGAGTAAAGTGACCTCAGCTATTTCAGAATGTGATTGTAACTGGTAAGGTAAAAAAAAAAATCACTGCTCAACTTCTTCAAAAGACTTCTTTAGCTATAGGGAAAAGGAGTTCAAGAAATTAAGTTAATCAAATCTTTTCCACACAAAAACACAGGCAATTCCTATGAGAGCACCAAGAAGCTCAGAGAAGCTTCATTTCAGTTTCCTTCCAGGTGCTTTCCCTTTGGATGCACATCTGCAAGACAGGAGGAAAAGGGAGCATCTCCTTCCAGCCTTGAGCTCTCTAAGGCAGGTGGGAGAATGAATGAATAGTACTTCAAGGCAGAATTAATTTCAATACCACTGAAGTCTAAACTTGAAGTAATTGATCAGCGTGACTCTAATATAAAGTATAAGTTACTTCTGAAGATTTCCAACCACAAACCACTACTACTAGACTATGAAAAGGATAGGAAATGGGCATACCTGATTGTAATCTCTGCTTCATCCCACTGGACCTTGGCAGAGGTACTGCCCTCCTTCACCACTCCCAGCAGGGTGGCATGACGGCCCGTTTGCTTGTGGACACATCGGCCTCCAACTCTGAGCCCAGCATCCACTCCACCAATGACTGCTAGAACAGGCCACACCTCCACACAGAGCATCTTCAGCTGCAGCTCCGAGAGCTCCGCCAGGCCGTGCCGGCTGTGCTTGCTTTTCTCCTCCTCTTTATTTTCCTTCTCCTCTCTCACCTCGTTCTCTTCTCGGCTTTGAACAGAGCGACTTTTCTTCAGTTTTTGACCGGCTTCCTTAAGACACGTTTTGATTTTGTTCAGTCTCTCCATCATTTTTTTATTGATGCAATGTGTCCAGCGGTCTGTGCGATGCAGGATTCGAATGAGCTGGATGGTGGCTTCTGCCAGCACTGCAGCAACAGGACTGCAGATGGGGTCACCAGGCAGCAAATCCCTTGGTGTCCCACGCATCTGCATATCACAGATCTTCACCTAAGGGTTTGAAGAGAACAGTTTACAAGTTATCTTCTCAACATATCTGAATAAACTCTTCTTGTAAATACAGGAGTCTCCTGCTGAATAGAAATAGTTACTAGCATTGTGTTTTTTTTCCCTTGGAATCCCTAGGAAATCCACCTTAACACTGAGCAAAACCTCCATCCTTCAGATTCAAGGATGCTGAAATTACATATTTCAGGGTTTCTCACACAAGACTATCTAGAAATCCTAATACTACATTCTCCTTGGTTTCTGGGGAATAGAATTTTTGTGTAGGACATGAACTCCTTAAATTTATTCTAAACAATAAAATACATTTTAAACTTACAAGAGATTACAATAGTTAAAACACTGTGTATTATCAACGGTGTTTTGGTCAGTAATTCAAAGCAGGACCATACAGGCTGCTATGATGAATACTGACTTTATCCCAGACAAAACCAGTATGCCTACACAGATGAACATTTAAGTTACCTTCTCTCCTGGGTTACTGCTATAGAACATAACACAAGGGTATAACTCAGCTGCATCCACATCTTCAAAAGCTAGTTTTGGCTCCTAGGGAAGAAACAAACAAAACCCCCTCAATCTTAGAACACTTCAACAAGCAAAAATATGAAACATGAAAAAGATATGTCTGTATTATAAATCTTTTAAGTACTGAAACTGCCACATGTTTTAACTCTAATGCTTATCCATGCCATATTACCATTGCAAAAAAACCCACCAGAAAACCAATTGATGTTAAATACCTCTCCATTTTTACCAAAGGAAATAGTTCTTGCTTCCATATCTAACACACACGTGATGAAATCTCCTTGTGTAAAGCTTGACAGAGTCAAAGTCTGCTCTCCATTGTGGTAGAGGTTGCCACTGTAGGCTCTGTAGAGCCACATATCTGAGGTAGTGCGATGGTTGAAGTCGTGCACCGGCCAGCGAGACACTCCCACACAAGTGCCTTCATTGCCTCGGTTCTCCTTCACGATGTAGAACTAGCAGGCAAAACACACACAGGGGAAAAAGTGAGGAATATACACTTTTACACAACAAAGCAATGAAAATCTTCCTTACACGTATGTATGTCTCCTTTTAACTGTTTTTCACAGAAGCTCTTAGTAAGAAAAATAGTAAGTTTATATGGTAAAACCATAAAAAAACGCACTCCAAATGATGTATTAAACATTGTTCTTGTCAGTCAGGTTGATGTGTCTTTGTGAAATGTTTTTCTATAAAAAAACTCTTAAATCTACGTAATTCAGTAGGTAAGTTTTGCAAAACTGCACATGCATGCTGACTGTGGACCTTAGGGACAAGTACCATTACCTCTAGAAATACATAACACACGTTCAGAGTCTCCAATCTGTGTGTTGAAATACTCAAATCCCAGCACTCAAAAGCAGTCACAAACTCTTCCCTTTGGATTGAAAATCACAGAATGATTTAAGTTGGAGAAGATCCTTAAGATCATGGAGTCCAACCATAAATGTAACACTGCTATTACTCAAGAACCTCGTCATAAGCAAAAAGCACAGGCAGCTGCTGTTAATATATCATAGCATATTTCCAGAACAATGTGAGAGAAGGTAAGAAATACACATTTATGCAACCTACCTTCCACTGGTAACACCCAGAAGTAACTCCAGTGGATGCTAAACCATATCCTTTGCCTCCACTTCCATGAGTTAGAATCTGCCCATTCTCCACTATGCAGCACTGAGCTTTCTCAGGATCAAAGGACACTTCCTGGATGGGAAGATTCTCATCTTCATCCTCAGACTCTCCTTGCTTCTACCAGAAATAGGACAAAACATCTGTGGTAAATGTAATTCAGCTGCATTCAGTCACGAGACAAAGTACAAGCATTGTTACCTGGAGCTTCATTTCTTGTTCCTTCTCCTTTATTTGAATTGCGTGTTTGGCCTGGGCTATCGGAGTCTCCCACATGCAGTCAGACAAAAGTGAGAACAATCGTTCAACAACCTGGGGCATGGGGACAGAATTCGGGTCATTTTAACTCCAACATGAGGACAACAGTAACATTATATTGTTATACTTTGATTTGTAAGTATAAATATCAAGGTATTTATTGATCTTAGCTTAAAAAATAACTACACTGAGCCTCGCTTGATTTGGATTTTGAACAAACCTACGAAACATTTTTAAGTTTAAGAGACTTTTTGAAGAGACAGGTGTAAAAGCTTATAAAGACCTGAGCCATTTGATCATCTTCAACGCCAGATTCACAAGCAGGTAACACAGCTTCTAGTACGTGAAGTGCGAGCAGTCTAGTCCTCAGATTGCCAACCAATGGAACTCCTGAAGATGGAACAATGTGTCAGTAATCTTAAAATTACTTCTGCTTCAGGCCTGCCCCTGGCTCCATGCCCCCAGTGCCCCGGAGTGTAACCCCTGCACACATGTACTGCAGTCGGTTTGAACTGTTCACTATGAACATTCACTATGTAATACTCGTTCTGACACGGCTTAGTTTTTGGATCTGCACTACAGAAATGCAAATCCAAAAACATGGAGCACATTTTGACATGATCATACCCGAGCAACACTTCTGGGAAGCAATGTTAAGAAGGACTTCTGTCCACTTTGGAGATGCCATCTTGGACTGAATTGCTTTTGAAGACACAACTCTACGCAGGAAAACGAGGAAGTCTCCGAGGTGCAATTCTGCTGCATGTTGCTTTCGGAGGGCAGCTAGGAAGCCAAACAAAAAGCTTTCGTTTACAACCTTAATATTACAACTTGACTAGCAGTCCTGGTTACTGGCAACAACCTGTTCTACAGGTAAAAGCACAATGATCATTTATCACATGGTGGCTGGCTGTTAGCCTTGGCTGGCTGGCAGGTGCCCACCAAGCTGTGCTCTCACTCCTGCTCCTCAGCAAGACAGAGAGAGAAAATAGCATTTCACTTTTGTGGGTCAAGGTAAGGGAGGAAGACTTCTGTGGGGAGACTTCATCTTCTAATTCCTGATTATTTTATTAGTTCATCAGCCATTGCCTTATTTTTAAGTGAATACAGTTAAAAGCACAAGCAAAAACATATGTACACTTAAAACCAAGCTACAATTAAAAATTCTTCAAACTCAATTTCCACAGAAATTCAAAATGCTTATTAAGGGACTGCAAGCTATGTGAGGATATCAGCATTTCAGAAAATCTTTCGTTGTAGATTTTTTTCATAAGATATAGTAGTGTCACCTTGCTGCCATCCACTCAGACTGCAAAACTGCATAATACAAAGCAAATACAACAATTTCCTGAATAAAGCTACATTTATTTGTGGTTTGAAATTTAGACATTTAAATTCCTATGACCACATTTATGAAAAACACTACCACCAACTCATTTTTCAAGGAAAACTGTATTCTCTTCCTAATTCCAAACCTAATGAAGTAATTCTTATTCTCAGCCTACTCCTATCCTTGCAGCTTTGTGCATTGATCCTATATAATTCTAAACTGAGCACAAAATCATTTGATGACTTTAATCTAATTTACAGAGTTAAAAGTGACCCAACAAAAACCAATACACAATAGACTGGATGAGGACCTCAGCATTCAGTGGCTTCTTCTATTATGTTTTGTGGTACTTTAGAATTGTAACAGAAATTATGCAAGATAATTACCTCTGAAGTCTCTCTTCTCATTATCCGCATTCGAATCTGCCTTTTTTGATTCCACTTCACCTTCCTCACCTTCCCCTTCTCCAAAGGAAGCCATCAGCATCACACCAGCTTGTGATAACAAGTTCTTCAGCTGGCTGCATAATAAATCCAGCAAAGACTGCACCACCTTTGGGCTCAGTTTATCAGCATAGGTTCTGTAGGCACACACAAAGAAGGAAGCCAGAGTACTTGAAAGATGATCCAAGGAACAATAATTGCAGCAGGCTACTCTTCCCCATCCTCCACCACAGACTTAGATTCTTTTTCTTATTTTAACCCTATTTTTAAAACACATTGGAGTCAAAGGATATGTTTTCAGTACTTTCCAAGGAAAAAAGAACAACTTTGTTAATTAATCATAATTCCAATGCAATTTCTAAAGCTGAGGTGCTGTTTCTATGGGTTTGGGGTTTTGGATTATTGGGTATAATAGATTTGGCAGGTAAATGCAATGTGTTGTACAAACTCTGAAAGGAAGATGCATGTACTGTATATCAAACTTCAACTAGAAAATACTTTCTCCACTGGTGTTTTCTTTACTGAGAAGACTAAACACTTAAGTATTGCTAGGGCTTTGCATGCTGTCCCACAGTCTAACAGAGACCACTGTTCCTCAGAAAAATCATTTCATATTCTGGAAAGAAGCACAATGTCCTGCTCTGAGGAATTCCCAAATTATCAGTATTGCTTTTACACAAATGTTTGCACAGCAACAGAAAGTCTCATCACATCAACTGTACACACTTACATACAAAACTGAAGACACAAAGTGGGGATTACTAGAATACAGTGTTTACAGACCACAGAGTTGTGACGATTCAGGTCCAAACACTCACAACTGAAAAATACCTGTTAGTCTTACGTGCATCTTTCCTATGAATAATGTGACTACTCTTTCCTCCAGCCCCCTTTCACTTATGTACTTCTGAGCAACATTTACTGTCCTAATGAAAGCTCACATAAAATTTTTCAAGGGTGCTGATAAGCTCAGTGATGAAATTTCTCAAAAGCAAGGGACACTCACCCTGTGGTGATAGCCAGGATTTGCAGTAGTCTTGTGCTGGCTACTTTCAAAGCTGTGCTGAGCTGAGAAATCCCAGTTTTGGGCAGCAGCTGCAAGGGCTGTCCTAACATGGTGTCTGTGCCACACAGCTGGGACAGCACATTCAGCAGCCCAGTGGAAATGGCCAAGGAGACATCAACGGGCTGATAGTGTACGCTGAGAGCAAAGACTGTCACCAACAGAAGACGCTGTTGTGCTTCTAAGATTAAAAGGAAGTTGTTTTTAATTAATAAGATGTTCAGAGTAAGAATACTAAGACAGTAGAACAGTAGATTATTTTTAAAATACAATTAAATTAATTAAACGATCAAAGAAAGAGTGAGTCTTGTCAGACACTTTAAGGTAGTCTTTCTGATGAATCACTGCACTCCTCTTTAACTCAATGTAACTCTGTGTCAAAATTGTCCAAGGAAGAGTAGCACATGATCTAGTTTGTGATATAAATGTTCTGAGGCTAAAACTCACACCAGAATCTTCTCTCTAAGGTAAGGATAACTGGGCGAAATATTTCATTCTTCTCTTGTACATCACATTGTTTCTCAAAGTGAAACAACAAAACAACCCAGGTAAGAATGGCCACTGGGTTCTACCAACAAATGCACATTTCTCTCTTTTAGGAAAAGAAGTTAGGTAGGTAATTCAGTGACTTCTGGTCACTAATATCAAAGTCTGCCTTGGTAAGCATACGAGCTGTTGTACTGTATATTAGAGAACATCTGGTTTGCAAATCTGCTTTTCACTTACCTATGTGATGCTTATTAGCTTGCAGAGCTCTTTCTAACGTAGCAGATAATTGCTGGTAAATTTTGTGCACAGCCACCTGGATTTCAATTTGAATACTCCTCTTGGCTGCTCTGATACCATCCTGGGCCAGACAAACAAATAGATATTATAAGAACTGGAACGTTTTTATCACTGGGTTATTGAAACAGCAGAAACTGCTGAAGTACACACCTGGTAGTGATGCAATCTTACACTCTCTCCTTTGGCCCCTGCATGTCCTACAGTGCCCAGACCAAAGCAGCCAGCAAGAAACTGGAGTCTAACAGAAGTAAGCAGTGAAGAAGACTGAAATCCTGGTACTTGGCGACTTCCCATTAATGGCACACAGCCTTTTTCCTCCATCCCTGATAGAAGCACTAAAATCTGATGAAGTGCTTCCAGACGAAGCTGAAAACAAAGGCAGGCAAAAGACAATATTAAGTAAGTAGCCAGTACCCTTAGAAATTGAAACTGGATTATACTGAACTGTAAGCAAGGATAAATGGGGTCACTGTTTGCTCCTTGACACATTATTTTAAAAATTGAATACTTCTGGTTTTGTTTTAGAGTTTATTTACATAAAGTTACCAGTTCCAGTTAAGATATTTAACAGAAAAGAAAGAAAAATGTCTTCAATACATAGAACTTTTTAAAAAAATGATAGAATTTAAAAAAAATTCCTATAATGAGCATAACATGAAGAATGAAGTTGTTAAACTTAAAGAAGAGTTGTTAAACTGAAATTTACCTCAGCCCTCAACTGCTGCTGCTCCATTGCAATTATTGATGCTTGTGGACTGGTGGACATACTTTCCTCTGGTTCCTTAAATCCTGGGGAGTTTCCCACATCTCCACTTACAAAACTGACAGCATTTTCAATCAAAGTATGAACTCCAAGGGATCTTGAGAGATCAAAATCGGACTCAACAAATGAGTAGGAGGATGTGTATAACCAATCTCTGCTGTGTTTCAGTCGAACCCAGGAGTCACTTAGAGATTCCATTTGACTGTGGATTGCTCCTAAAGAGACACACAAGGAAGTCTCATCAGCTCCAATTCAGGTAATGCATTTTGGCTGCAGGTGAAGACTGAGCTGCTGCTACTGATACAGGTGGAAAATGAATATTCATGTTAATTATACCATGCATTAAGCAACTCAGAGCAAAACACTTGATTTGAGTTTACAGCAATTTCCCTAAAGAAAAGGCTGTATTTCTTTTAAATGTTAAGCACTATTACAACACGCTGCCATGTGAAAAAACAAAAAGAAGCCACTCAAACTGCTCAGCTTAAAGCTAGAACACTGAATAAAAAATGCTTTGCAGCTAAATGACAAAACAGCAAAGAAAAGATTTTCTACCAACACAAATTATGCACTTGGATATTTACTTTGAGGTTTAAACATAAAGCAAGAGTGGTTTTGGTTTTAATCAAGCCACTATATTTAAGAGCTTTGAAAAAACACAATGTTATTTTGAATGAAATATTTACAATTCATGACTGCAGAAGAGAACAGAAAAATTTTTAGACTAACAGAGAACATTTACTTTGACTCAAGATAGATATATGTATATTAAACACTATCTAGAGTAAGTGTTAGATCTCTGTCATCTGGCAGTTTCACAAGTCTGTTTTCGAGTGTTTCCTAGGACATCAGCATTACCTGAAACTTTACTGCCACTAATAAATGGACTTCTTCAAATGAGCAACAGTCATCAGTCTGCAGCACTGGAATTTATCACCGAAAGTTTGATCTCATTTCCAAGAGAGTTTTGCTAGAACTCTCTCCCTGGCACAAATGAGTGCCATGCCACTCAAGTCATAGCTTCATTAGCAGTTAATTGATAGGCATCAGTCAGTATTTTCCTCCTTTTGGAAGTGCTGTTTGCCCACTTGAAGCCATGCAAAATATTACAAGAGGGCACACCCTGCTCAGAACTTCCCATCTGTACAGAGAGGCAGTATCTGGAAACCTTTGTGGAAACCTAAACTATGTTTAAATTCACTTTGAAATTTTAGTCTGGATTATTTACATAATGTACAAAAAACTTTTAAATCTTTATCTACCTTTGGAGAATCGCAACCTGCTCACAGTACTTGTACAAATCTGTATTACTTCAGTTTTAAACATCTTTCTGCAGGGTATCAGCCGCAAACATTATTAAACATAGCCATTTTCAGGGGAAAGTCACACAAATTCACAGGAATTCATTTGCTCAAAGCTTGCTTTCATCAGTCAGGCTGAGTTCCAATGGTAACAGCCAGATCCAAATTTCAGGGCCTCCTTTAAATGCTTACCTACAGCAGCTGCTCATAGGAACAAGCAAAGACAGACATAGAGGTTTTGAACTTGGGCTAGCTTTCCTAGCAACCTACACAACTTTTTTCCTGAAGTAAAGGCAAAATGCTATTATTCTGCCAACGAGTCAGCACCTGCAGGTCACAATTAGCACCTTCATGCAATTTACAAACTCAAAATACTGTGAAATTTTGCTTTTCTTTTGTAAACCAGGTTACCTTCATTTAATTGCTAAAAATTTGTCAGGGCTATGAATGATGAAAACCTATTCACATCCCATTTTGTTTTCAGTCAATAGTGTTAATGTGCATTTACATAGTATTCCTTACACTTGCTACTAAGCAGACTGCTGTGGCTTCAGAAAGAACCATCACAGTACATAGGTCATACAGACTCAAGTGTATTTTGGATATTGCCAAGATTAATTTCAAACACTACTTTCCAAAGTGCAATCTAATTTCCTAATCTCTGCTGCTTTATCTAACATAGTAAGACTACATGGCTTAGAGAGAACAACCTATTTTGTCATGTTCACTATGAAAAAATTCAAAGAAATTTTACTCAATTTCACAATTTATACCTGGCAATAATATTAAAACAAAAGTAAAGACAGATCACCTTATTCTAATTTTAACAACAATTCTTAGAATAGTTGCTTCAAAGCTTTTCTTTAAAATTGAAGTTACATGGGGAAGTGGCAGGTGAGAAACATAAGATAAATAAGACAGAACAGAATAAATAGGTGCTAAAATACTCAATTTCATGTAGGAAGCAGTTTCCTGGCAAGTGCATGGTGAACAGAGCCCAGGGGAGAGGATAAATGAAGCCTCAGATTACCCACAGGAAGCACAGCTAAATCATTTTCAAGTCCACAAAATGCTGCTTACACAGCAACAGCTCTTTCAAAACCCCCCATAAGCCCTCCAGCCTTTGTATAGCACGAGAGCTCAGAGCACCCCACAGTGACTTCAGTTTCTCCCCTTCACCTGCCCCACACTGCACTATGCCACAGCACAGAATCAAAGCATTTGTAAAGAAACAAAAACCAATTCCAGTGTCTTAAATCACAAGCTAAATGAGACCTTTCGCAGATTTACAGAATATCTGAAGAAAATTTAGTTTTGATAGGCAACAAATCTTACAAGAAAGAAACCCAACCAAGTATTAATGAAAGCCTAAATTATTTCATATTTGAAGAAATTATGAGGTCTTAATTGTTTTAGTACAAAACGCAAGAATGTTTAAATGTAAGACCAATGTAAAATTATTTCTAATTGGCAAAAAAGTGCAATGATTTACAAGTTACAGATTAAATGTAAAACAACAGAAGTTACAATTGAAAGGACAGAGTTTAAACACAAATATGTCAGAAATCAAATGAGCATACTTCAGAACTAAAAACATTTAACAACTAGAGCACAGAGACCTAAAAGTAATTTTTCTTCCTCCTGACGATATCATGTTATCAGCAGAAGAATCAAATGTATGACTACATTGGAGCTCAGCATGATTCTGTGTAACATCAATCACACAGAATTGATTGCAGCACAGCACTTCCAGAAGCCTCTACAATCACATGAACAGAGCTGCACGGACTAATAAACCTGAAGCTTACAGTAAAAAAAAAGTTCACTTGTCCTTATAAGCCAGCTTGTAATAATGAGTTTTCTAAATGAATGTGGCACAGCTGCAATGCACACTTTATAAAACAAAAAATATGTAGGGAAGCTATAGAGACAAAAAATAAACATGCCATCAGTTACTTGCTTGAAGCTCTTCTTTTTTCTGGGGCTCAACTGGCCAAAAAGGAGTAAATACACTACACCACACAAGAATCAGAAGACAAAAGCAGACATTTGAAACAGAAGGTAACATATGCATAAAATCTGCCTCATATTATTCTGACTTAAACAATCAGTGTCAATCAATACAATACACCAGTAGCAGGGTATGTGGAAAAATATTTACTCTTGTTTTGAATGACAGTATAGCCTAGATAACAGCCTTTCTAAATTCTCCACCTTTAAAGAAAAAAGAAATAATCCCCTTTAGCACTGCTGTACACATTCACGTGTGTATTCTTGGATGTTCAAGTCCCTTCCTTAAACATGATTCTGGCAATTTTCAAAGGCAGAATTCATTATTGCAGGTACACTAAAATATTTCAAGTCCATTTGGATTTCATTTAAGTTGCTGCTTTTTTTGGAGTAGCCCAGTTGTGTTAGTAAGGCAGAACAGTACAGACAAGCACACTGAACTTCACTGAGTTAGGATGTACGTGATGAAAAGCCAGGAGTGGAGGACTCTCACTGATCTGTAGCTATGTTTGTGACTGCACTGCTGGCTGTGCTTTCCTTACTGCTATGTACTAACGTGGTGTACAGCAGCCCACAGGCACTGTACACAACAGGTACAACATCTGCAGGCATACTCTGGATCTGCAAAACTGAAAAAATTCATCTAAGCAACAGAAAAAAACAAAGGGTTTAGATACAACGGGAAAACAACAATGTGCTGCTCATCATCCCTTACTGCAAAATTACTCAAAAAGACTTTTTCTGTAGGGATGGAAGGAAAAGTTTACTAACTCAGAAATAACTGAATAATAGCAAGGAACAAGATACTCAAAGGATCCTCAGGCTGAACTAGGAATAGCCCAGTTCTCTTTCTGAATACAGAATAAATTAAGAAGGCAATTAGAATAAAGATTGGACTGCATGGCTAAGATGTTAATTACGTAAAAAGAGAATGCTTTTCCTTCCATACTCATCTGCAAGACCATGGGAACTCACAGTATTATCCCCTTTATTAGTCACAGCACACCACAAGAATAAAGATAAAACTGAAGGGGATTCACCAAACATCCATAGCTGGCACTGCACTGTGCTGGCCACATGACAAGGGGTGGACAATCCAGAAAAGCTGCAAGTTACACACACCCTCATCAAACACTGGGACATGCTTCAGCTCTAGGAGATAACTAGGATTCACAAAACAGACATGTCACAAGAGACAAAAGACCATAAAAAGCTCCGAGCTGAACAGCTCATCCATTTATCACACATATATTTATAGATCTTTCCCTGACCTTGACAGTCGTATGAGGAATGTTTCCCTGTAGGTGCACCCCGCATTCACTGACTCTGGCATTGGTTATCAACCAAAACTGGCACATATATCATCCAGCACAACCAGGCAAGCTTACATTACTGTGTGCTAACTCCCAAGGAAGTCTCCCAGTACCAAAACAGAGGCATCTGTACATGTTGTCACAGTGTTCAGTTTGCAAATGAGCTATTAGAGCTTCTTTTTAGGTTCTGGAGAGATTCACTGTATTTATCCATTCCTCCTCAGTGTCACAGACCTGGTACAGAATCTTCTTGCTGTAACAAAAGATGATGAAGTCTACTCTTGCACTACTCCTCACTTCCTGAGGCTTGTGACCAAAGCAACACGGGCTAAGCAACAGCCCAGGAACCACAATCCATGAGACATTGTACCTGCGATCTAGCCCAGGATCTCCTAGGTTACTTTTAGGACACAGAGGATACCAAGTACAGAGTTCTGTGTCAGATTAATGGCAAAGCTAAAATGCTGACTTCAAAGAATATCCTGCAGATCAGGGGGCTGCCAGAGGCCTTCTGATAGATCTTCTAACCCTGAGAATGCCATGATACATCTGCTGTCACAGTAAGAGCAGCTCTAGTGCATTTCTTTATTTGTTCAACTGTTTCAGATGATTATGCATGGACAAGGCATTTCTTTCCACGTTACTTAAATATTGAAATATTGAAATTGCTGCCACTGATAGCATCCTTTACAATTCCAAAAGACTGTAAGAAGTATGAAACCTCTAAGTACTCTGCTTAATGATGAAGCCTTTTAAACTAGAACTCTTACCTTACCCAACAGTATCACAGATTCTGTTGCTGAGGCATATCATAATTTAACCTAATGCCTATTTGCATATTCCCATGTGTTTTACAGATACAGCAGACCTGAGTCGTGATTCTCAGAGAGATCTGCATCATCCAGAGGGAAGTGGGACTTTGTGGTCCCTCCACCACCTTCTATTAAGGAGCTCACTGAGATTCCCCAGAGTGAAGCAGCAACAAAGAGCAATAGAAAATGGGGTTGCTTGGTTCTGTAGGTGTGCTGGTGATCAAAGGATGCAAAGTAAAGCAGTGTTTTCTGAATACAAGTTCTCCAGTTTATCAAGCACATCTTATGGTAAAAGTTCATTGTTAGCACAAGAATAGAACATTCCACATGAACTTCTCTCACAATTTTTTATTCCTGAAGTCACATGAGCGAAAACAGACCGAATGTTTGTGATTCACTTAACAGAAAATCTTACTTGTTTCAAAAGAGCATTACAATGCTAGAAACTAGAATGAAGAGTTATAACCAAGGAAATACTATAACCAAGCCACAAAGCAACAGAGCTTCACACAACACACAGTAGGTAACAATTATTTTAAATGCTATTTTTAAATGCTCCGTTTTAACAACTGTAATGTAACTGTAAACTGTATGCAACTGCAAACATAGTTTAACTTAAGAAACATTAACATTTATCAGGTTAGTATTCACTAGGTAAACAATAGAACTTACCCCTCTTTCTGTGTGATGCTGCCAAATCCAAATCAACGTTTCGTCTTCCACTCTAGATTAAAAGATTAATAAAAGCTTCATTTTCTCAGGTGATCATATGTGGTGCATAATATTAGAGTATTTAAATTTCATCCCTCACCCATAAAAGTGAGACAGTTAACAGAGCTATAATTATTTCAGAATTTTTTAACCATTAGTGCTTTCTCTTAACAATGATGAATTAATGTACCGAAACACAGGGCTAAACAAATGTTTCAGATGTACTTCCTATCTAAACATCCTATTGAGAATCCCTAAATACATAATGCTGGTTTACTTACCAGTGAATAACCTTCCTCATCTGATTCTGGCTGAGACAAATCAGATTCACTTCTTGACTTCATCAGTCTGTAGCTTGAGTTTGCATGGATTGAGCGACTTTCTGCTGTAAGACTTTCACTCCTGTCCAGGCGCACACATGTGCAGGTGCACACACACATACAGAGAAAAAAAATACTGGTATTACACAAAGGTAAAAGTTGATAGCCAAATTTAGCAGGTACCACAGTTTTATTTGGGAGCAGACTATCACAGAACATCACAAGACCACATTAAAGAGGAAAAGAGTGGTCTGATGGCTCCAATTGTGCTTATACGGGGTATTAGTAAACTTTGTTACTTCTTAACAGCCTTACTGGTCAACTGAACAAATGGCAACCTCAAATGAGTGATTGCTCTAGAGCCTCGGTAAGTATTACACAGAGTAAACAGAAACACTCTGAGCTGAGAGGACAAGAAACAGACAGAGTAAGTGGGTGAAAAATCACTGAACTTATTAAAAACCCACCCATAAAATGCATCCTAAAGTTGGTATGCTGGAGATGAAAGCCACTTTGACAATGACAGAGGCAGCCACCCATGCTTTAGGGACCAAATTTCCAAAAAGAGGCAAAAAGAATAAAAGGGTACTGAATGTACGTAACCTTCCTCTCTAATACCTTAATATCTTCCCCATCAATATCTTTATTTAAAATATCAAAATAGGTTCTGTACACTGTACAAGCTTAAGCAGACTCAGACTAATAGCATCACAATTCCTGTGTTATATTCTACTTTAAACTCAAAGATGTCTAGAATAAAAGTTTAAGGAGGTCAAGCTTAGAATAAATCTGTTCCTCCACGAATATTGCAGGTTATGAAAATTAAAATGCATTATGTAGTACTTACACTATTTAAATTAAACACTTCTCCCATTCAATAAGCTGTCTGGCTTTATCTTTTTTTTCATTTACACCTAACTATAAGTCTTACCCATGGCTATATTAGGAATATTTACAAAAATCAATCATGAACAACACTTTTGTCATAACAGGCTTTGAAATTTTTGTTTGAAACGTATACAAATTTTTTTAACAGTACTATATAGGACATTGGTACGGTTCAAAAAACCACAAATAGGGTAAAAAAAAATCCAAATACAAACAAAGTACAGGAAAAATAAATAATTTTTCCAAATACTTCATGCTGTCTGTACACCTGATGATCTGAACTAGTTACCACTAAGCCCAACTTTGAAACTTAAATAGGGTCCACACAGAATAAACTCTTCAGGTTTAGTTAGATGGCCAAAGAAAAGTAAGAAAAATCACTATTCTTAACAGAAGCATAACACCGCTCTCAGCAGAAATTTTCTTCTAAAAAACCTGCAATAATCCTCAGAGGAAAACTGGGGTTATTTAATCAAATCTAAAGGGAGCAGAGAAGAGTTAACCATTCTGCGGAGTCAGCAAAGCCCACCTTGTCATGAGCCCGACGCCCTCCGGAGCAGCAGAGGGAGGCTGCTGGAGCTGCCCGTCCTCCCTTCGCTTCTGGAGCTCCTCAATGACAGGGCTCACGCCCAGGATCAGCAAGGCACATCTGTGGATCACGGAGTTGCAGGCAGCAGTGTACACATCCTGCCCTTCTGTCAGGTCAGTGCTGATCCTGCGCTCCTGCTGGGACTGAGGAGGTGGATCATCAAGTCTAGTCCCCGTCCCCGTGCTCATCCTATCTCGATCCCGACTGCGAGCTACTTCACGGGCTGATAGGAAACATTGAAATATTTCTGTAACATGCAACACAAAAAGAAAGTCTTAACTTCTAGACAAAGCTACAGAGGATAAAATATTCATCTACGTCTTGGGCCAAAAAGTGCCCCACTATAAAGAACAACTAATATTTTTCTAACAGTAAAAGAATACAATAATAATACAGTGGCATAAAAGAAGTCATGCAAACAAGTTAAATGAAGCATTTACACAATATTAACTTTAAAATGAAGGACAATGCACTTTGACAGAACACCAAACACTCTTTCAGTGTCTTACTGCAACCCAACTCCTGTTTGGATAGCATCAAAGAGAAAGAGATTATTTCATGTTTGCCTTTTAGCAGATGCATATAAAATAATGCTTCTGTAAATCTGTATTCCAGGCACCAGAATATCTCCAATATATATTGGAACAGTTTCACGCTTTTATTAGCTTTAGGCAGTACAATGAAGATCCTATCAAAATTCTTAGACTTCACTTTACTTAATTCTGCTGTAGTCTAAAGGGCCAGATTCTTCTAAAGAGTATGTGAGAGACCATCTCATCTACGTCCAAAGAACTAAAGTTCTCTTTATTTAATCATTTTAATTTTAAAGACTCGGTTCCCCTTTGGAAATGCAAAGGTAAAACTAAATCCCCTTTGGAAATGCAAAGGTAAAACTAAATACTTCCTTCACTGATATGAATAGAACTCTGCATGTCAGGTTCAGCATCCCTTAGAAACACAAGTGAAAGAGGCATCATCTTCCTACTTATCTGTGCATGTAACACTATTGTCTGTCTGGATCTTTCTGGATACATTTCCTTTATTGTACCCAGAAGCCCTGACCAGGTGGAATTTGTGAACTCTGAGCATTTGCCCAGAATAACTGCAAATCAAGCAGCAAAACATACTGCATGTACTGAGCAGGTGACGTGTAAATCTTCTAGAACCACAAATCATCTCATGATGTGCATTTTGGCTCCACTGCACGCTTTCAGAAAAGCCCACTGCACTGTGCATGTAATGACAAATCCTATAAAACTAAAGGTGTAACACACATTTTGGTCAATAAGGTCCCAAATAGAAATGTGGGAGTCCTAATGGGAAACTGTCAGCAAAACAGGTGATGATAGCAGAGGCTGGAAAAAGATAAACATTCTAACAGTATCCAGAGGAACAATATTTGGGCAAGAAAAAAAAAATTGTGAGCTATGGAAAATATTTCAAGTCAGCCGATTTCATGTTTTAAGCTATGTGCATTCTACAGAAATTTTCCAAGGCTAACACAAATGCTGTCTTGGAGAACACTCAGTTCACAACAGAGAAAAACCAACCTTGTGTGACTGTCTGTTGCTTTACTAAAGTTGTAAAAATTAAAGATTAACTACCCCATCAAGCTGGACTACTAGCCACAATCAGTGTAACAACAGTTTGTGAAATTCACCATTTTCAAGCTATCTTGTGAAGAATTAAACAAGATGTTTAGAAAGCCCATGAGAAAACATGACAAATAGTGTTAAAAATACCCAACTTTGACTAAAACCTCCACGTTTTTAAGAGCAGAGATATTCTAAAACAGAAGTGAATTCCAACACAATCACTCCACTATTATCAATAGTTTTGTTTCCAAGCCTCAGAATAACATTACCCTTCAAAGCTTACTACATAAAATAACAACACATACAAATACAGCCAAAATTCTATATATAAATACTGTAGTGAAAACTCAGAGATCTAATAACAAGAACTTTAGAGAAAACAAGATGAAAACAATTAGTCTGGTAGACAGTGCATATAGAAGTGCTGGTATATGTCAGATGCCCTGAATTGCAGTGAACTTGCTTAGTATTCACATTCCTTTGTATCTAAAAACTTTCCTGAACCAATATAAAGCACTACACCATCATATAAACCTCTCAAAATGTTTATGCAGGCAAATCTTTCAAAATCTTTTAATAATTTCTCAATTTTACCTCAGAGAGAAAAAGACACCGTCCTTCCAAAGAACATGACATTATTGACACAAATAACCAGTACTTACTACCAGCTGTCATAACTTCATGTTCTCTTTCCTCCTCTTCATCTTCTTGTTCTGGGTGTCCCTCCTCCCTGTCACGTTCTGCCTGCTCCTCCATTTCTGCTTCTTCATCAATTGTACGAGTAAAAGAATGTTCTTGAGTATCAACATCAGCGGATTCTTGGTTATCTAGCATCTTGATTTAAAAAAATACACACATGAAGTGAAATTAATTCTCACCAAAATGAAAGATAAATGTACAAGGACACAGGTAGAGAATAAGAGCTTTTTTCCTATCAAAAAATACATTTGATACTGTGTGAAATAAACAATAAAGACAGTTGTTTGCATTCAAGCTTTTAAATACTTAAGTTGGAAAATTTAATTTTCCTTTTGTAACTGTGACTCAGATCATCTGCAGAAAAATGTCTCCTTGTAATGCTTACTTAGACACTACAGTCAAACTTTGACACTTCAGCACCAAAGCCTTCAGAAACCATAAGCCTGGGTATACTGTGCAAAAGCAAACCAGGTACTTTTTCCCAATGGTATTAAATCTGAAGCAACAAGTCTACTACATGTATCAGATTTGCTGTACTGCATCTGTAAATTTGAGGATTTCTGCAAGTAACAGAACTTATTGCACACAAACCCAATGCTTTCAGAAGTGCTGAGTCTCTTGCAGCTCTTAGATCCCTACCCAGAGAAAGAAAGTGGGCAAGACACACAATATCCCCATAGCATTAATCAAAAGTAGGAGACATACCTACACTATTTTAAAGAGCACCACTAGTGCTTTACAATACAGCTAAAAAGCCTCTTAAGCCTGATGTTACATGAGAATTCTGTTGATTAAAAATATCTTGCTTGTAGATTGTAAACCACAATTAAAAATCCTATCAGAGAAACCTGCTTTAAGGACTACTTTGTATTGCCAAATAGGCCCCAACTCTGTAATTCACTGAACACTTCCATCACCAGTGCTGACCTGGCTTAATAAAGTGATTCAGAAGTTGCCAGTTTCAGGCCCAGTGCTCTCATATCAAACTTTCAAATAGGGCTGACAAGGACAAGTTGCCTTAAAGTAATGCTAGGACTAAGAAGATCAGCACTTTTTTTTTAAAGGAAGAAGGGGTAGGCAAGGATGGGGAAGAGAGAGGTTCAGAGATCAGAGGCCCAGATAATGCAGCTGCATTCAGGAATGGCAGCCAGACAAAGCTGTGGCCTGCCCAACACAGCTGAGCCATCTCCAGCTAAGCTGAAGGGCTTCTATGGCCCAGCATTCTAGAGATGGGAACAGGGAAAACCAGGCTCAAGGTTGTGCTTGAGCTGAATGATGCCAGCCAATCATCTGCTTTAATTGATTAAATATCACATACTCCAGACTAACAGACTCCTATTATAATCTGCCCGTTTTCATTTGAAAACTCATGAAGGTTTTTCAACAGGATAGAAAAAAATACTGGCAATATATATATGAAACTAACATTATGCAATATTTTCACAATAGCCAGTAAAGCCAGAAGAAGTGAAAAGAGATGTCCAGCCTTACCCATCTGTCTCTGGAGGATGACCTGGTCTGAATAAGCTCCATGTTCTTGCAGGCAAGCAAGCGACTCCGAACTTTATACACGCAGCGGTAAACTTCTGCCAAGGCCTTGCCAGGCTGGTACCTGCAGAAGGTCACACCCCAGCCAGGAAAAAAAATCACACAAACATCCTTTCAAAAAGTCAAGCTGAACTTTTAAAAGCAGCTTTAAGTTACTTGCCTGCTCTCACCACAAGCTTGACTAAGTAAACTCGTATGTTTCAGAAGAGCTGCAAGGACAAATCTGGACACGGTGTCTAGGAGTGATTCATTACTTAAAGTTGCAGTATCCCAATCTGAAAATAGAAAGGATTCATCAAAACTGGCTACCGTTTCCAAAAACTAAAAATATTTCTATTTTCAATATTGTATTCAATATCTTGATCCATTTAAATCCCTTTTAAATCCCTTTTTTTTTTTAAGGAACTGACTTTTTAATTTCAAAATAACTTTTCCCAACTTTAAAAAAAAATTATGAAAATAATATTGCTCTACTATAAAATATCTGAACTGCCAAGCAAACCTTCACAAAGCACCATAATTTTCCACAGGGAAATAAAAAATTACTGTCCACTTACTTTTCAATTATGCTTACAGTATTTTTTTCAGTTAAACACTGTCTATAAATCCTTGTAAACTGCTGTAGAAATTACAAAACTGACCTGGCCATAGGTAAGTCTAGTCCAACACACCTGCTCCTTAGCAAGTTTCATGACTTTGCAGGCGATGCTGTGCTAACATGACCATACGACTTTCAGTCAGCTGAACAGAGCAGACCCACATCAACTTCTGAGGAACCCAGTTCCATAGCCAAATTATACACATTAGCCCATTCGACTCAGATTTTGCAAACAGATCATCAGCACTTTTTTTTTACTGGCATTCCCATTTCTGTGAAATTCTATAACAGAATTCCCTGTGTTGCTCTCAACAGGCACACAATACCATTTGCTCTTTTCTTCATCTGGCTCAGCTTGGCCAGAGCTACAGAGAATTATCTCTGGATACAGCAGTTACAGTACAACTGCAATGCTCAGTGGACTTCCTTAAAAGTAACCTGGAAAGCTTGAGCAGGAAACTCAGATTTTAGGCAATAAGCATGAAAAACTATTACTACTATAAGACCAGCCTCCCAGAGACTTGAAAAACAAAAGATGACTTGCCCCTTCATTCCATTCCTAACATATTTTGCAAGTTACTTTGCCTTCCCCCATCTCCTCCCCTTTAATTTTTCTTTTTAATTGCAAGTTTCACCCTGCTCTACTCAGAAAATAGAAAAAACAACAACTGAGTAAGCAAATAAGAGTTTCTTCTTACTAGTTCAGAGGGAAAAACAACACTGAGCTACATGTTTGCCAAAGTAACAGAAAAAGCAAAAGAAAGACCATGGAATATAATAATAAATTAAGTTTATCATGTTGTAGATTTAAAAACTGTTGCCAAAGAAAATAAAATCTGTGCTAGGAGTGTAACTGGAGCATTTAACTTGCTTTCAACATACACAGGTATTTTCAAAACCTTACCTTTACTGACAGCATAGTCCTGCATACTGATCCAGAGGCTCCTTGCTGGCTCTTTTGTACAACCCAAGGCCAAATCAACATAGACTGTGATCTCTGGTCTCAGCTTATAATCAAAGGGCTTCTGTTCCTCATTTCCAGACAGGGCCACTTCTAATAAGGAGCTCATGCATTTGTCTAACAGAAGGGAAACACCAAAGAAATTAAACTCTGCAAATTTTGAGGATTACACTCACCTATCTAAAAGCATTGAAACCAGCTTTCACTTTCCTCTTAGTTTAATTAAAAAAAAAAATCAAGACACGTCATTGTCCTTCCACAAATTTATCTTACATAGGGAAGTGTCTTAAAATACAATCTACATAAAACCTATGGAGATTGAGATGCATTATCCAACTCTTCTTCAATAGCATAAATCTGTATCATTAATTCTACCTGAACTGCACAGCTATACACTTGCAACTTCTGCCTGGACCCATTTCAAAACGCTCTGTCTTGTAAGTAATTTTTGAAGTACCGTACTCAGACCCAGAAGGAGGAGGAGATATGAACTAAGAGGAACAGGGCACAAAGAAGCACAAGAAAGTGCTCCATTCAGATAGGAAGGGATGACTGAACACCACTGCTGAGTCATTAACAATTCTGGTAGATCATAAAGACTGAAGTTTGCTATTAATAGCATTGTTTCTAACAAATAAAAAATTCATTTTGCAAGTAGAATAAAATATAAGAGATTTTCCAATAATTAATATGAAAAATTGAGTCCCTGCCTGGAGTGTCTGTTACATGCTGAGCATCTAAGACTTTAATATTTCCACTTAACTCTGTAAAGTCTGTAGTCTTTCACGGAGAAATTGTGATTTTTTTTCTCCTGTATGCATTTCCAAGACCCTTTATAAACTACATCATATACTTAAATACCATTTTGGAACTTTTTGTATTACTACACAAATAGACAAGAATACTGAAAGACAACCCTTAAGTACAGAGACTTATTCAAAGATCATCAGCCTTGCAGTGAACAGCTCACCTAGATGAGGAATATCCATCTCCACTCCGTCGCTGAAGAGCGGGGTTTTGAGCCAGTAGGCCGTGTCCTGCTCCTCGGGGGACACTGGAGGGCCCTGCAGCATCCCCCCCAGGCAGCGCCCGATGAGCAGGGCCACCGTCCTCTCCAGGTCCACCAGCCACACCCACGACTGGGCAGGCTGCGGCAGGGGCACGCCCGCAGGGTCGATCAGCTCGGGGCCACCTGCAAGTATTCGCTGCCAGGTTAGTCACCGGTGCCCAGGTGGTACAAACAATTCCAAAATTTCAAAATGCATGGCAGATCTTGCTAATATTGCCCAGTTAATAGCAGATTTGCCCCTCAATCAGTGAGCTTTCAACTGAAGAAACAGCAGCTAGGACAAACAGAACTCTGAACATTGGAACTACAGCAGCAGCAGAGGCCATTCATGGCACAGCTGTTCATGAAGTAAAGACTCTTCTAAACTCTGTCCAAGAACCTGCTTTGTCTAATACACACTTCTTTGTGTTCTGATAAACTTGTATAGATAAATGACACAACTGGAAGCTGCACTCAATTACAGCAGAAAAAAATATTTCACAGCAAGGGATATTAATACTTTGAGGAAATTGGAAAGGACATGTAGCAAAACACATAGTTCAAAAACAAACAGCCATCTTAAAAGGGAAAGCTAAATTACACTACAAAAGGTGCCATTGTTTATTTTTCAGATTAAAAGCATGTTTGTTATCACACTTACCATGAAGAGGCCACTGTAATTCCTGATCTTCCAAAAGGGCTGCAGCAGGCAAGAGTCTGTTGAGACTATCTAAAGGTGGCAGCAGATCCAGCAGGTAACTCAGCAAAGGCCGGGCTACTGACACGGGCAGCAGCAACAGCGAGTTGACAATCTGAGAGAGCATACTGCCAGCAGCTGATACATAAATCACATCTGCAGAGAAAAAAACAAACCTGAGTTAGTTACAGGCATGGAATGATGTAAGCACCATCTAACCCTCAGCTATCTCAGAATGTCTTAAACAATAAAGGTTGAATTGATGGGTTTAATTATTATTAATCTCTTATTTTACTGATAACACTTTTCAGTAATCACAATAGCTATTTTTCGAAAAAGAGAAGTCTAGAACTAATGAAAATGAAACAATAACGCACATTCTGTATTCTGTTCATATGCACATTCTGGAGTGAAGGTGAACAGAATGGAGAGTTCACATTCTCCAACCTGTACTTCTCCTGCACACAAAATGTTCTGTCAAAAACACAAACCAGATGCCATTCCTGGGTAGACACCTCATCTCCTCCATTGGGGGAGACTTGGGATGCCTACTTTGTGGAGATATAGGAAAAGTACTGGATTTTTTAATTCAAACCTAAGCAAAGAAAAAGTGCCCTAAGCTTACAGAGCCATCATCACTGATTTTTCCATAGACATTTACCTCTCAGTTTTTCCCCAACACTACCATTCCAAGAGCTTTCCTTAAGCAGCGTTGCAGAACGAGAATAGATATCTGTAGCATGAGGCAATAAAAGCTGAAGGTGTTTGTGAAGCAGTGCCACGCTGCTGGAATTCTAAAAGGAAACAAACATAAGAATAATTCTGTAAATACATGTATGGAGTTCACTATTTACATTACTTTAGCTTTCAAATACTCAGAAGATTTTCAAAAGGAACCTTACAACATTCTGGTGCTTATCAATATTGAATTATTTTTTTCTCTTCTAAATGGTAAAAATAAGGACACACACCTCAGTAACGCTGTTGATGTGGCAATAAGCCAGCAATTGTTTCTGCAGGGAACATAAAAGCTCATGCAGATGAGCAGGCTGGCTGTTTTCTGATGATGATGTACCTAGTAAAAATTTATCACTGTTTTTTTCCAGTTCTCCGAAGGCTTGATCCTATTAAGACAAAAGGGGAAAAAGGTAACAATTAACTCTGCTTCAAGTGCTATAACACTTTGCTATCACCTAAAAAGAAGCATTTTTATCTTTACTATGTGCACCTGTAATTAATGGAGAAACTGGATAATGTCAAGGGGATCGTGGGATAACCAAACTTGAAATTACAATTGTTTACAATGTCACAGGAGTGACTGTCATAGCTGTCAGGTGAACATTTCTTAAAATATTTCTTTCACATGCAGCTATGCTTTTATTCCTCACCAAGGATAACTAGATTAAAAAACTCACTTCCTAACCTAGCCCCCCAATGCACAATGTGTTAAATACGTAATAATTCCTTAGGATCTGTTGTGGGTTGATACATAAGATGTCTCACATTAGAATCCTTCCTTGCATTATCTAGGATGGCAATACAAGGAGAACACAGATGGCAGTTTGACTTCCTTTGTAATTCATTGGAAAAACCGAGTTAGTTTCAAGCAGGCAATTCAAAGCAGCCAATTCTACCTGGCTGAGTGAAGGAGGTCTAGAGAGAAGAACAAAGCACTGCCCCCACCCTGCCCTGAGGTACCCACACTATGCCAGCCAAGCCCAAACCTCTGGTTTCTTCTCGCTGTTTTATTTAACTGGCTGGCTGGCTAAAAAGCTGAGTCAGTGATTTGCTCTAAAGCTCCTCCCCACTTTCTAAGAACATCAATCTGGCTGACACACTGTGTTTAATAAGGCAGCTGACCTGTACTGGCTGCTCTATTACAAGGTAGTTACCACCCTAGTGAAGTTAATTGAACAGATTCATGCTCCTGGTGTCTGCTTATTGTTCCCTGGAGGCTGAGACTATACTGACAAACAGTACATACAATCAATTTATTTCTTGTGTTACATTCTATCTTGCCAAAAAATCTGAAGCCAAAGCAAGAGCAATAAAATAGTCTGATATGAAACCAGCTGCACTTACATAAGTCACCTTAAACAATAAATACCACTATAGCAATATTAGAACTGTACTGTTAAAGATGATTTAAATTACTTTAGTCCACTTAAAGACATATACATGTGGCACTGCTACTTTAGATAAACAAAAGGAGCATCATTTTCTTAAGATGAGGGGAAAAAGTAACCCTTAAAAGTATCAAAAATTAATTCTAATTTTAAAAATAAATTAATATGAAGTCTATACATACTGTATAAAATCCCAAGTTTCTTAAAAGAGTCTTCATTAAGATTTCAGCTAGATGAGTGTCTGGATGACTGCTCTGGACAGCATATCCTTGATCAGAGAGGTTTCCATAGCTGATACACAATGAGGAAGTTTCTGTGGTATCAGATGGGGAGCTATAGCCAAGCAGGGAAGCTACATGGGTGTGATCCTGCAAGCTTGTCAGAATAATGTCCAACTGCATTCTCTAAAGAAAAATGTTTAGACACAAATATCACTCTTTGTTAATACAGATAAAATAATGAGCTAAGAATAAAAGCATTAGACATTGTTACCCAATAAAAATATTCTAATGGGACACAGAAATAAGCTGGAGGGCTTTACCAAAATACTCTAGGTTTTCCTGAAGATTTGTACTATTAGAGAATGGATAAATATACTGAATGAGATTGATTATACCTAGTAAAAATCTGAGATTAAGAGAGACAGAAACTAGATTGTCCACATGGTGGGAAATGAAGTTAAGACACTGAACCAAACACTTTCCCCAGTCTGTGCAGGTTACCTGATTATTTGGGAAGACAGGTAGTGGACAAAATTTTTCTACATCATACATAGGAAAAAGGGTACAAAAAAGAACCTTGCAGTCATCTTTGCAAAGTAAGGTGAAATCCACGTAGGGAAACCACTATACAAGTATTCATCCCAGAAAACAGTTAAATTTCTGTTACCAAGGCTAGTTAAAACAATCTAGTATTCAAAAATACCCAATCTTTAAACTTGTCTGGGTACACTATCACAGCAATTCCTAAGTTCTCTGTAGTTGACCTTCACTTGAGAAAACAAGCAGTGCTCCCTGCCTCACTCCATTCTGGTTTAGTCAGGCTGCCCTACAGATTTTGTTACGCTGGGGTTTGCACTGCATCTCCCCAGAAATGTGCGTGCACTCTGCAAATGAGACTCAGCTTTTAGCTCAAGATGTTCTCACAGAAAAACCCAAAGCAAACCACAACTGCTCTCAGGCATATTTTTACTTGACCTTACCTGTCCTTTTGATAAGCTTTCCCATCTATCAGGACCTTGGGGTAGAAGAGAATGTAGCAATTCCATTCTCTCTCGCAATGGAGGAAGTAGCATAGTTGCTCCAACTGACAGAGTCTCAATTACAACCTAAAATTGGAGCAGCAGAAAATACTTCTTCAGTGGAGAAGGGGGAATAATCAACTCACCTGTATCCTTAAAAAATACAGTACATCACAAACGATATATCCCAAATATCTGCTTAATTTCCTTACCACACAATAGCACACTAATCTTTTATGCTGTGATGCAAACCTGTGCAGTACACTGAAGGAGTGAAACAAGAGCAACGGAAGTTGCTATTTCCTGTAAGAGTGCATCTTAGGAGAATTACTCAACCAAGTTAGTTACTCAATCCACAACAATAACATTTTAGGTTCATTATTACCAGGAAGAATAATTTAAAAGTTACAAAATAAAGGAGCTTTTTGAAATTCTTAGGCAAACATTCTCCTCTGCTTTCAGATCATAAAACAGTGATGGTGACTACATTTTTTAACTTTAATGAGTAGAGCTGGCAAGTCAGAATCATTCAGAAAATTAGATAAATATCTAACTACACAGTCAGAAAAAAAAAGAGAAGAGAGTAGTACAGTTTTCACATGTAAACAACAAGGTATTACTTACTTCCTGAATTTCATCAGGGACAGAAGAGTCCATCAGTCTGAACAAGAGATTTCGAAGAGGACCAGCCTGCCGGCCAAGAATGCTGGTGGCTACACCCCCAGCCAGTGCAAGTGCAAGGTGATTAGAAAGCAGCTTCAAACACAATTTAAGAAAATTGTGATGTTCCCTGTAAAAGAAATACATACCTGTTAACCTCTCCTATTATTAGCATTACTCTCTTCCACTTATTTGTGCACTAAGCTTTTAACTCTCCTTTGATTTTTCATACCAGAAAGGCAAGTAAATTCCAATGGCGAGTTTAAGGAAACTCCTCTGAGAAACTTACTGCCAATCTGCTTAAAAGATCAAAAACTGAAACTAGAATAGAGAAGTGTATTTGTGGACAACAGTTTCAAGAGGCATTCACTTTAGATTAGTAGTCCCATGAATTATGAGACAAAACCATCCCAAAATACAGAAATAAACAATAATATTACACACAGAGGGGGAAAAAAATTTAAGAAGTAATAAATGTAATCTTCTCTCAAAATATTTAGGAGTACAACAATCAGGTTAAAAACAAAGAGTCGGGATATTCATTTCTAGTCCTCTTTAAAAAATTTGAAACACTGGTTACAGGAGTAAGAACTGACAACAGAGAAACAGTAAATGCATTTCAGCTACATACAAAAATGTGTTTCAAAGGAAAACTCTGAAGTAAAGCATTTAATTCATTGCATAATGAAAACAAATTTCAGACTGAAGATCCTGCTACATTTGAGACACTGTAAAGCTCCTGTTATACAAAGGCACTAGAGTAATTCGAACCAAATTGCACCTGAGTGAGCAGGTAAACCAGACTTATGCTTGTTAAAGAATAGACTAACCAGGACTAAGCCATGCACCATGGCTGGAAAGAAAAAACAAATACAAAAATCTATAACATGCATGTATGTACCTTGATGAAGGAAAAGGAAGAGGAGGAATTTCACTGTTAATTTTGTCACAGTAGTGCTCAAGAAAAGAACGAAGATGTGAAAAGGTACTTTCTTCAAGGTCGACACAATAGGGTCTGTGCCATGCCACAACTTGCCTGGAATCAAACATCAAAGCAAATTACCTTCTGGAAATACTTCAACTGCTTTAATAAATTAATAGTTTAAACAGGTTGAATACACACTTAACTAAACCAGCTTCTTTCTTACAGCAAACTAATACAACTATAGCATACCAACTTCCTGACCCATGAAGGTATTTTCTAACTCTCTTTTCTGTAGAACTCCTTACAATCAAACACTCGACATTTATGGACAAAACTGTTTCAATGCCATAAATCTGAAGCCATATGCATTTAATCTGATTCATGCAAAGGCTGGCCAGTACTCACAAAGCTGGTTTTAGTACAAATGACAGATTAGAAACTTTGATAAAATGCAGGGAGAACTCAAAAGGGAAACATCACTTAGTCCTATTTGAGTCTCCCTACTTTCTTAGTTTATAGCTCCCTTGAAAACAGGGCATTAGAAATTCTTCTTGAATTACCTTCCAAATACTAAGTTTTTCTGTTCCTTAGTGTTAATCCATATATAAAAGTTTATTGGTTCACTTCAATCACTTGCTAACATCTTTGGTGTAAAAGTATTATTTGAGTTATTGCATATTAATAACCAAACTATTTATTTAGGTACCTATTTTTAGGTATTTTTTTGAAATCTTTTAAGATCGCCAAATGCACCTCAGTAATTTGTCTGAACTTCCCCCTTTCCCAAAGTCTCCTGATTAGTGTACTCCTTATTACACTTAAAGAAACTTCCCAGGCCATAAAAAATCCCCTCAGAAGCAAAAAATAAAAAATACTGAGCTGTTTCGCCTCCCAGTGACTAACCTGTCAATTTTTAGTATACAGAGGTAGGTTTTGTCTAACTGCACAAAATAAACATTCCTATACAAAGAAATATCCACATCTTTGGTGCTGATATATTTTCACTTGTAATATGCATCAATTAGAGAAGATAAGGAAGGAAAGAGGAGAGGAAGAAGACTTTCCAGATCAAAACATTACAACCAGAATGCTTGACACACATGATGTGGGAACACCTTCAGGAAATAGTTAAATGTATCCCAAAGTGGACTTGTATAAAAGAATAAAATTATACCTGTCGCAAATGTCATTGTTACCTGTCCCTTGGAAGAGCTGTCCAGGCAAGGCTATGGGATGTTCCTGCTGAAATCTGTTGAATTGCAACTCCATCTAAACCACTTACTTTCTTCGGTTTAGTAATGGGGCCAGTAGAGTTTCCCTGACCACACTGCCCCATTGAATTGTTACCCCAAGCATACACTTCATTATCTATAAACATAAAGAAAGCAGAAGACAAAAGCTGAGATAAATCTGCTTTTGATCAAGAGGAGGATGACGGTTTTTTACACCTTATTCTCTTACCATGAGAAAGTGCCAAACAGTGACTGTCCCCAATGGAAATGTCAACTATTCTGGTAGCAGCCAGCTCCTCAATGAGTTTGGGTCTGAGAGCAGTGGCCTCCGAGGAGCCACAGCCAAGGCAGGCCCCGCAGCCCCACGCGTAAACCTGGAGCAAAGCAACCACAGAAGGCTGCAGGTCAGACTGGTGTCACTGCTGAGCACAGCAAACGACATCCCAGCACAGCACCCGCACAGTAACTGCAGTTACCCTTCCAACACAGCTCGCACAGGGCTGGCCTGACTGCAACACCCATCTCATGCAGCGTGCACTCCTGCCCCAGCCACCGGGGTGACCGGCCACAGGGCACAGCCCTGGGGAGGCTGCTGCAGGAAAACAAACTGCTACAGTGAATGCCAGCATTCCAAATCTCCACTTGGAAAATGCACTGCCTTTGAGTCACAGAGCTGAGGGTGGGGAGGCCAGTTGGGTTACACATGTGGAAATGCTTATTGGATTACACGTATCCATCATGCCAGGAAAGGCCCTCCTTTACCATCTCAACATTTATCTCCAAGCTCTCCTGGGATTTTTCAGATTAGAAATAAAACTTTTAGTTAATACCTATATTCTAATATACACATACATTTAAAAAACCTATTAAACCACCTAATCACCTGACTTAGTTACTGTATTAAAAATTACAAGCATTTCACTGCTGTTTGTTTCTTAAATCCAATTTGATTTTATGCTGGTTACATTTATTAACCTAAAAATACTACGTTTTCTGTGACTAAGCAAGAATCTTGACAAGTGTGTTTTAGATGACTCTTAGCACATTTTGAATTACTCTTGTGCACTAGGTACTTCAATCTCTAATCAAGAACTTCACTTCTTCTTAAGTACTAGTTGAACATTTTCCCAACAGTCAAAATAATAAAAGCTGAGATAATGTGAACCCACACCTTCTTCACCAACTCTCGTAATTTGAGTGAAAACGTGGCTTTGCCTACCTGCCCTGTTGATGTCAAGGCAAGTGAAGACTGGCTTCCAGCACAAACTTTTCGAATAAACATTCCTTGCAAGGCTTCTATAACTTTAGGTTTATATACTCTATTTGTATCACCATGACCAAGTTTGCCTGCAAAAGGAGGAAACACAACTGGAAGGTATTTTCAATGGATAGACAATAATTAAAAGTATCCCAAAAGAATTATTTTTGGATTACTAAAAATGTCAGAATGGATTTTTAAAATTAAAGCTTATTACATATTTTATAAAACCTATTCTCTTTCAATTACAGTAATTACAGACTTGAAGAAATATATATTTATTATAGTCTATTTTAAAACTGAAATACTAATCCCAGGGAGTTTAAAAGTAATAGTTTGTAAGAGTGAATAGCTACTGTGATATCATGAGTGAGCTTACTTGAAAGTCATCAGCACAACATTTTTTCCAGAATTGTTCATCCATTCACTGACCTTTCTGTACTGTGAAACCCCTCCCCTGCTGAAAATCCTTTTTTAAACCCTACAATCTTGTAGGTGAACTTGAAATATTGTATTTAGACTTTTTAAGAATCCTTTCCTTGAACAGCTACCAAATGACAAATGAAAACCAGAAGCAAACTGCAAGGAGTACTGGAATAGGACAAAAATAACTACCAAAACATTAGTTTTACCTACCATTGTCTCCTCCTCCAAATGACCACACTGTTCTCCCATCTTTAGATAGAGCTATTGTGTGTGAACTGCCACAGGAAACCTCTCCTACATTGCTAATATCTTTTACTAAAGTTGGAATGTTGCGGCTGTTGCTGTCACCATGACCTAAAGAAAAAAGAAGAAAGTATTTTATTTTTGTGAAGATTTAAGTTCTACTTCTGTTCTGCAATCATAAGATTTTGCAAGTTTCACATGTATTGCAGTCATTACAAATGATGATTTCTGCCCACTTTTTGGAAAGATTCATATTAAGGTTTGGAAGACATCTATGGTAAAGTTAAACATTTAATCTTTATGACGTAACTCCAGAACACCTGTTCGTATCTCCCTGCCTCTAAAAGTTATGATTGTTTCCTACCTAGCTGAAAAGAAATAAAAAGAATTGCTAGTACAAGTGCCTTTAATACCAGGATTAGGTAGCTAGACTTCCCAACACTGGGCAGCAGGTATCCCATACAGCATGGGAAGCTGCAATAAGGGTGCTTTGCCACTCCCGTCAATGCTGCACAGACAGAACAGATCAGCCCCTCAGCTGCTTTTACACAGCCACAGTTCTAACGGGTCCTTTCTGCAGAAACCAAATACAGCTACCACCAACTTTATAAAATGTTTTATTTCTACTAAACCACAGAAATTCTGTGGATATGGAGAAAAATGGAGGAAAATTAATACCACTGGTACCCGTAACTGATTAAATATGAACAACTTCCTATAACCTAATGAAATGTTACTTTTTAGCTGCATGCTGGAACTTGCCATCGCCCGAAAAAAACCATCAAAACTCCACATTAATCTAAAACTCAAGAATGTTTGCACAATTCCCACCAAAATTCCAGTTAAACCTACAACACAGAGTTCTTTTCTTAACAACAAGGATACACTCAGAACTTCTACTGATTACCCTGAAAGCTGTGACTGTTAAACACTGTCCTCATCTTCCACCCCTGCCACTTGCTTGCTTTTACCCCTCTATACTTGGTGATTGTGACATTTAAAGAAAAGAAAACAGAAGGGAACTAAAGCCCAACTTGAAACAATTTTCTATGCAAAACCTGTTGGTTCAACTGAACCTGCTCAAGAGGGGTGGTTTTATACCAGGCATAGCAGCTGCACAGCAAAGATGATGAAACAGACAAGTGAGCTTGAAGCAAACAGTAATACAGGGATTCTTGCTTTGGTTAAATTTAACTTTTTAGATGTATTAAGGTAAAAGGACACTAAGCCATTCTGGCAAACTTAACATCAAGTATCCTTATTAGAATCAGACCCTTGATATTATTAGCCAGTTATTGCTGACTGTTCAAAGAATCATTCTACCATCACACTAGATGAGGTTTATCTAGAATTCCAGTTTATTTAAAATGTCTACTGTTTATATTCCAGTGGCATTAGCAACCATATAGTCTTATGAATTAATAAAAGCAGCTTGCCTTGAAGTGAAAAATCTTTTAAAAAAAACAACTTTGTAAAATTACCTGCATTAAAAACTTTTAAGAGTCTCTGCACTAGTCACCTGTACGCACACACCTGAGTACATGTGTAAGTGTACATAGAGGGGACAATTAAGAGAACAAGGCAAATAGATGTATAAAATCATTACTAGACACAGGAAGTTTTCCAAAAGCATCTCAAGAACTTTTCAAATTACCTAATCTTCCGAAGTCTCCTTCTCCCCATGTGTACAGCTCTCCATCTTCTGTAACAGCAGCACTGTGCCTGTAGCCCGCTGACACACACACAACCACCTGCATTACATCCAAAAAGAAAGATTAAGTTTTTACACAAATCATGTAGGAAGTTTGAAAGCTTGGGAGAGTCAAGTTTCAGAAGGAGTCTACATAAACTAACTTGTTCATTCACATGGATCAAGTAAACACCATCTTTGTAATCTTTTCTATTTATGTGATAAGGGAAAATAAGTCCATAAAAAGGCAAGTTAATATGAAAAACTGCTAATGATTTATTTATCAAGTAGCTTTAACATAATGAAATCCTAGTCTTACAGGAGAAAAAAGCATCATCAGTGGACGTCTAAAACACTAAAAAGCTGTATGTGAAAGCCTTGATGTTACAGCTAGCAAAACTGAAACTGCAATTCAATGAAAGCCCCTAACTGAGCAAGTTTTACTCAAGACTATGAGCAGCTTTCCTGACAATGCCACTACCCAAATCACAGGCCTAGAGGCAACCATAAGTTCTGGTGTTTTGCTGAAAGCAGACCCAGCCTCAAAGAGAAGTCTAGAAAAAAACACTGAACTTTTTCTTAAGATTTTATATATTTCAAACTTCAAACAACATCCCAACTGAATGGAACAAAAACAGTGATCTACCACACAAAACATACCTTTCCTTGCAGGGGACCCTGAATAAGTTTGGGATATTTCTGAGTTGAACTATTTCCATGTCCCAGTTTTCCGTAGTCACCATCACCCCAGCTGAAGACTTCCCCTTCTGTTGTAAATGCTAAAGTGTGACCATCAGATCCTTTTGAAGATGACACCTTTTTAATAGACCTATGAGGCTCAAAAGTCAATTTTTTCAATGTGGACTGATTATTGGAGTCTCCCAGTCCCAGTCTCCCATAGCTGCCTTTCCCACAGGCTCTAACAGAACCATCCGTAGAAATGACAAATGTACAATATTGTCCAGCTTCAATCTACAAAGAGAAAAAAGAACAGAAAAATGCAGAGATCAGATAAATCCAAAATTCACATATAGGTCTAGAAGTCCGTATTTTTTAACAGAATTTCAGGTTTCTTCACATAACATAATGCAAAAATTAAAAATAATTTGGACTTCAGCAAGCAGTAAAACTAAAACTCTTGGAAAATATTTTATGATTAAATCTATTTTCATTACTAAAGTATGTAAACTACAGATCTTGTGCTGCATTCCGATCTCCAAAACTCATGGCTGGAAATCTTAATTTTTTTAAAGCAGAGACTAAGTAACAGCTTAATAAAACACTGTAGGTTTTGCTTTATTTTAACCAGTGCCGAGTGGTAACATTACAGAAATACACCAAATGCTAAAAATCCACTCACTTGAAGACTACACGTTTTAATTACATGAACATCAAAGAAATGAGATTAAAAGCTTTTAGGAAAATAAGAACTTGCCCCTATTGGGAAGTCAGCGCTCAGCTGAGGAATGTCCCAACAGCAAATGGACTAACACAGAAATAATTCCCTACAGGAATCTTAACACAGCAGAAGTGCAGAGCAGATTCCATCTGAAGCATAAAGGCACATGATAAAACAGCCCCAAACAGGTGGCCACAGCCCTATTTAATGGAAATTAATGTCTTCATATAGATAATCCTACAACAATCAGCAATGAAGGCTAAGTGGAAAAATCATATAAATTTGTTGTCGAGTTGTATACAGAACTATTATAAGAGTAATCCATTCATTCAGATCATGCATTCCATTCTTGTGTATTAGTCTTTTGAACGTTTTCAAAGTTTTCTGAACAGATAAACTTGTTTTATGATTTCCAGTCCTGCAGCCCACTGGAATATAAAATACATCAGTGACGTCCATAGAAACAATTTCAGAAAATGCACCTGAATTGTCTAGTGACCAAAAAGTGCTTTTACTTAAGTCAACACTGCAAAGCCAATATAGTACCAGAAAAGCAAACTATTATATTCTGGGTCATGCATCAATAGAAGTGCTCAGTTGCAACTGCAGAATCTGTGACTGAGAGCAGAAGGAGCAGGTACACTGATTTTCAGAAAGATAATTAAGGTTGCTGTGTCAGCAGCTAGCCCAGTTTAGAGTTTTAAAGTTGGCAATCTTGGGTGTGAAAACCACCAAAAGAAAAGAACATGGAGTAGTTAAGAAACCTTTTAACCAACAAAAAAAAAAAAAAAAAAAACCAAACAAAAAAACAAACCAAAACCAAACCCACCAAAACAGCTACAGGCAACTGAACTTGTATCCACAGACCAAGTCAGGTAATTCAGTCATTCTTGTTACATGGATATTTATCTGTGTGTGTCATTAGAAACAAACCAGCATGTTTTTCTCAGGCATTAATAAAATAGTGACATATTCTCAGTAAAATAACCTGTGTGACCAGTTCTGAGCATCACCCCTTCATTACAACTTGACACTCAGAAATAAAGTACTATTTTTCAGCTTCATACTGTGACTATGAAGCTGCTGAATGTTACATAACGTATCACTAATAAATGTCACTCACCATCTGTGCATCAGAAAAACTTGGAGCAAGCTTGGGTTGAAGTATTTTCTCTTGAGTTCCTTCTACCAGCTGATGGCTGCTGTTACTGCCCCACACATACACTTCACAGGTCTCTGACACGATGGGAGCATCACCCGTTTGAATGCTGTCAGGGCTGGCACACGTCCTTGAATAGTCTGAAGCCATTCGACAAACCTGTTCAAACCAGAGATTTATTACACAGTAACACTTTATATTTCTTCCTACACAGTCACAATGTTTAATACAGCTTTAATTGCCCCTCAGCATGGTAAGTGACTAAAATACAAATCACAATGACCATATCATTAGTTTGCCCAAATGACTGTTTCACTACATCTTCATTTTTCCATGTTTTTTTCACCTCTTCTACCCCAGAATAACTCAGCCAAGACTGGACTATGGCCACAGTGCACACCTATCACATGTTTGAGGGGGAAGTAAACTGCAATAACTTAACGGTTTTTCAAGACATACCTCTTCAAATAAACACAGAGCTGCCTCATACAGAGAACATAAGCCATCAGATGTTCTGGTTGGCTCTCTCCATTGACTTCGATCAGCAGATGATCCCTACAACATTTAAATGTTATTAGGAGAAACACACTTCCAATACAGCAACAGTTCACCTGAACAAGATACACTAGGGATTTGTTCTTATAGCTAAGCAAAAACGAATGGCTCTTTCTATAAGCATAAGTACACTACCTCTCTCCTGAGCTGTGATATCTGCACACACTTTAGGAAAACAAAACTGTCACAAGTGCTAGTCCAACATTCTTACTGATTCAGTTTTGTGAAAGTATCTGGGTTCAGAGTTAATTTCTTCTAATACTACTTTGTAATTAAATGCATGTTATTTATGTTTAAAGTGATAATTATTTTGAAATTACTACTAATAATTAATTTTATGTTTACATATGTTTCATACTTTGGTCTCTAATTGTATATACAGCCCAAAACCAACAACAAATAAAGTTACCCATCAGGACATTTAATTCAATTCAGATACTGCCACTGCCATGCTCTTCTCATGGACCCCATCCTTAAAAAGATTTTTCACATCTTTTTTAGAATATTTTTTAGATTTTAAAGTTTATGTTTATTAACAAGCTCTACAAGCCTGAAAGAAAAGAATGACCACTTGAGGGAAAATGTCACTCCCTGTTTCAGTCTGAGCACATGAGGCAGAAGCTTGGCACAGCTTCTGACTGCATATTGTGCAGTAATTTCATACCTTTAAAAGTAATATTCATCTAGGACCAGAAGTAAGCGCTCAGTATACAAAACAGTGTGCCACACTTCCAAGTTAGCTCATTTTCTTATCCCATTCATTTCTGAGCATCAGCAAAACTGCTGAACATCCTGAAGATGTATAAGCAGAGGCCCAGGTGAATTGGGGAGTAGGAATGTCCAATAAAAATAACTATCAGGAAAGAAGGTGTATTGTAAACTTTGAATTTTCTAACTTTTTTTTCTATTAACTTAAATGTACAAGTCCAAGTGGATCAACTATGTCCTCAATTCTTTCCCTGAAGCGTAACACCAAAAATGACAACACAGACTATTTTGCTGTTTCATCTTTACCTATGAGGAAGCATGTGGGCAGGAAGGGAAAGAAAAAGATGGCGGGTAACAAAGGAAATACAGGAGGAAAAGATTTACAAAAAGTCCCCTTTCTAACATACTCAGCAAACTGGCATTCAGTGTGGAGAAACTATCCAGTTGAGAAGTGCAACTACATTGCAATGCAGAAAAGCCACAGCTGGTTATACCTACCAGAGATCGTCGCATCTGGGTCAATATACTCATAAAGCAATCAAAGCTGATCATCCCTTCTGGACTTTGCAGCAACTTGGTTTTCTCCATGGTGTTTACTACAGCTGAAGCACCCAAAGCCATTTCTATCCATTCAAGAAGGTATCTCAAGGCACCTCGTTGGGCAGCCAAACCAAGAAGCAACTCAGAAGCTAATCTACGACCTAAAGTATCTGCCCCGGAGTTTGGAATCGTTACTCCTTTAAGAAAAGTTGTTACTTGTGACAAACAGTCCAAACCCATTGGTGGAATCTTGCTTTCATTTGCTAGAGATAAAGGTGGTAAAGAGCTCACAACTTCTATTGCAGTATGGATAACATCATTGCAAAGACTGAGGCCAGGTCCTGCCGCAGGCATCATCCAGCTTTGTCTCAGCAGTGCAAATAACAAGCTCAGTCCAGTCCGAACTCCCATTTCTATGAGTGCGTCTGTACTTGACCTGGGGCGTTCACTGACAGAGTGCACGTCTGTGGACCCAGAACTGCTTTCTGGCGAATGCTGCTGCTGTTTCACCTTACCCTTATCGTGGTATTTATTAGAAAGTGCATAGAAGACACGCTGCAGCACAAGGAGACGCTTTCGAAGAGCTCCAGCAAATGGAGAGTCTGAGCACACCATCTTTGCCAGTGCCAGCTGGCTGCTAAGAAGGGCATCCAAGTAGTGGTCCTGTTCATCACTAGATAGAGATTCCCGCTCAAAATCTGGTAACTGAGGTCCTTTGAGGCACAGAACCTGCTGGGGCAATGGCACTACTTCTTTATTGCTAACTAACTTAGCATACAAGACAGAAACTCCCTCCCTTGTTGCAATAGATTCACTGTCTTCTGTGATCCAGGAGCTGTTTAGGTGTTCAAGCCATTTCAGCTTCACAGGTGGGACCATAGCTGCCATGCTGGTTTACTTCCTTGCCATTAGTCCTGAAGATGAAAAAAACTGTCAATAGGTGTGCAATGTTATCTACAGATCTTACTACTCACAGCAGGACAAAATCCAAATAATCCTTTCAGAAGGTAAGCAGCAAAAGATTAACCACCAAAGTTTCACCATTTGACCTACATATATGTGCAACTTACTTAACATGACTTAAGAATTTTAGTGTAAGTCAGTCTGCATTTTCTAAATCCATATGCACAAAAATTCACACAAAGCAAATTTAATTCTGCTAAGTGACATGAACAGCATTTAACAGATGAGGCAATTTAAGATTTAGATGTCAAGAACCACAAAGGTGCAGGGTTGATAGGCATATCTCAGCACTATGATGATTTATGTCTGCAGGATCATCCATGTAATGGTATGATATTTTGCTATTATATGTGAATAAAGGATCGTAATTCCAAAAACAGACACTGAATTCGAAAAATTTCTCACATACAAGAACACAGACTGATCACAACTAATTGAGTCCAGGGCTCCTCTATGTCTGAGAAAATTTTTAAAAAATTAAAAGAACATTCTGATCCCAAAGAGACACTCAAGTTACTAATTTTAATGCTGGTAGCATTTAGAACTTCAGTTTCTTCAAGAGGATTCTTGATGTTAACTCTAAATTTTGCCAAGCTAATTGATAGCTTAATATGCAAAGAGGTTTCTTCAAAGTGAGTGTTTTCAAACTGCTCATTTTAAAAGAATTTTCTTTAAAGTAACATTTTACCTCCTATTGTACAGAACAGATTTGGTTAACCTGTTTTATAATCATTAACCATGGGTTACATAGGTTCTGATTGATCACTTTCTGTTCTTTGACCCTTTAAGTCCTAATGTTTTACAATTTCACCAAAAAGTACTAGAATTTCCTGAAGCAGAGTTTTGTGTCCTTTGGTAGTGTGAGCCCTGTTTGAGCTAATTTCAAACTAAACCCCTGGGGGTGGAGGGAGTCTCTGCCATGTAGTGAAAGCCAGTGCTGCTGCCATGCCATGCTTATAGGGAAATGGGTAACAGCAGCACAACTTGGTCCTCCCTTTGTCTTGACATTTCACACCTGAAAAACAGAAATTATAAAGAACTACAGTTCTTCTGGCAATATATCTGCCCAAAAAGCACATTGTGTGCTATTAATCAATCGCTTTTATTTCAGCTAAATTTTCCCTGCAATAGATGAGTACCTTTATAAAAAGCTTTATGTGAGCTCCAGTGAGCCTTACCCAAGTAACTTCTGTTGCACTGCAGCAGCCCCTTAGCCAGGACTATCCCACAGAAACTGGAGTCACAGCTGTTAACTACCATTCAGAGCAGTGAGCATTCCTTGCATTTCATACAGGACACACCTTCTGTCTACTCACACCACAAAACTCCCCAACAGCTCAGCCTCCAGGTGACACAGACAGGTATTATTGCAGGACCCGATGTAGTAAGAAAGGGCAACACTGTCTCACTTGTGAGAAGGGATTTGCTAACTACCATTTGATCCTAACAGAAACTCTAAGGCCAGTTAATGAAAACGTCCAAACTCTGGTCTGATGTGATGAAGTTTGTGCCTTCTCAAGAGGTAAAACATGGGGATGCAGCTCCATTAAGAAATCCCCTGAACAGACTCATTCATGGGCTTTATATTATGCTTTCACCAGCTACTCTTCTTTCAGAAACTTCAAAATTTGCTCATGTACCTCAAAGGTGCAAATACTGCTGCTTTTCCTGAAAACTGACAGATGTTTTGCCTCCTGCCCTTGTATGCATCTCCAAAAATAGAGACTGAATCTTGAATCTGAGCTCTTAGCCAGTGCCCTACTCTCCTACTGCAGCTTTTGGAAGAAATACATTGGTCCATCTTGAAAATCACATTCAGGTTCATGTGACAGGCAGAAAGCTTTAACCAGACACTGCTGGTAATCCTGGAAACACTCTCTGAATATAAATGTAAATGATCTCTGTCTCTGCATGAACAACTACAGATCACTGAAGTTAAGCAGAAACAAGGAAACAGTGGTAGCACAGTGTATAGGTAAGGTTTATTTCCTCCAGCTCATTGCCACAAATACAAGGTTTATAATTGCTCCAGAGCCTGGACATGGACATCTCATTTCCTTTTAGGGCAGGCAAAAAGAAAATACATTTGGCTTTGAAAACTCAAGTGAATACTCAGTGCTGTTTCACCACATCCGACCACTGCAGGGTGAGGTGAAGGTGTGGAAGGTACCAGGTGTGCCGGGGGGCCGGTCCCACGGGGTGCAGTCCCCCCACACTTTCTGAACACGCTGATCACACGGCCAAGCACAAAGGGACAAGCCAGAAACACGTGACAAGAGGAGAAAAGTACTTTTCTTTCATCATCATAAACCTAAAACCATCTAAACGTATAGCAACAGCTTATTAAAGTATTTCAACACTGGAACACTTAGAACACTTCAAACTCAAGTACACAGAATTTTCTGGGATTTCTATTACCAAAAAAACCCAACAACAACAAGAAAAACAACCAACTGAGCTCTCCTGCCCTTATTCCTTCCTTTCTCCTCCTGCTCCTCAGGGAAAAAAAGAAAAAGTCAACTGTGAGGATGTGCAACACAACTTATTTGTCGTATCTTTTAGAACCACAGTTCCTGTTGAGGAAATCAGCATTTTGGGGGAGTAAATGTTCACATATATACCATTGCCAGTTGGTAAGTCAACTAAAATGGGACTTAAAACTCATAGCTGAACAAGGATTCCAACAATGTTACCAAATTTAACACCTATTTCAAAAGCTTACTCCAGGAAACAGTGGGGACAAAATGTATATATCAAACCCTAAAAGCCAAGTTCTGTGTATCCTGGATGTAGAATTTTTCCTTCAAAATAGCAGTGGCAGCAACTTGAGCTGCAGGGGAAGACATGTCAAGGTAACCAAGCCTGCCTTCAGAGCTTGTTTGCCCTGAGAACCACAGCCAGGGCTGCAACTGAACTCAAGGAAAGGCTCAGGTCCATCAAATCCTCTCCTGGAATACGTGCCCAAGCACAGGGAGAGCTGTTCTTAGCCATCACTGCACTGGACACCAACTGCTGTTTGGTTCTCTTACATCAGATGAGAGGGAATGTGAGGAAAAGAATTTTAAAACGAAACCTGTGAAAACACGAGGAATATAATCAGGGAAGGCTTTCGCCTGAGCTAAGAGGAAAGTAAAACACTTAAATTATGGAAGAAAATACGCCTAAAAGAGCTCTCTTTTAATGTTACAAGAAACATGGAAATTACCCACAGCAAAGACAAAGGTTCTTTTTCCTTTTATCAGACCATTGCTTTAATTGCACCAGAAGGTGAACCTGTAACTTCCAAAACTGAATCCCACTGCAGACTGAGTGTGCATCTGCTGGGTTTCAGGTTCTGTCTCTTCAAGCTCAAAAGTCAAAACCAGGTACTTCCTCGGTCTGTTCATGGTTTTCCCCATTATGTAAACGATCACACCAAACAGCCAAACTACCACTCTACTTCTAAGCTCAGAATCAAGTCTCTACATCTTGCAATAACTAGTAAGCATAGACGGGAGGTAATAGGATGCATTTCAAATTTTAAAAAACCAACTTACAAGCAACCCTAATAATTTTGAAACCATAATAATTGATTGGCATGCATTTCCACATAGCCAAGATCTCAGAAAGAAAGTTGATGACAAATTTCGTTACCCCTTTATCCATATATTTCCTGTTCCTCTATTTAGTTAGACAATTTTTTTTAAGAAGTTTTGGCTTAGATATGTTTGCTGCACCTAAGGAAAAAATAAACACAATACTAAGAGCCTGCAAATGTTTGTCAGCAAGACAGAGTAAACACTAGTAATAATTGATACACTTAAGATCTTCCCTTTCGAGTCAAAATATAGGGAAAAAGAGGAAAGTTGTCATATTTCAGGGAAACTATGCAGTCTTCAGTGGGCTAGCAAACAATTTTAAAGAATTAAAAATATTCTATGTTATCAAAGAGTTTGTTTTTTCTTAAATAGGAATTAAGCCAGCCTGAAACCACCAGCTAATTTTTACAGGTCACTTAAGATACTAATTTTTGTGGTGTAAGCTTGCCTAGAATAATTAATAAAACACGTGTATTAAATTGTGAAAGGCCTGTTGCAAGTAATTATTAAATACAACAGACTATTTGGCATATTAAAATTAAAATTCAGTTTGTATCACTAATGGAATAGGCCAAACAGCCAATTCTTTTACTGAGAAAAACTGCATCTTTTCTAAGGAAAAAGAACTATTCCCCTATCTCAAACAAGAATAAAATAAGAGATTGGAGATGCATCTAACTACATTGACAAGTTATTTCCATGAAACAGAAATAAATTATAAAGAGATGAACTACGAATGCTGCTCCTTCCTTCTGTCTGCCACTACAGCAATTTAAACACAGAAACAGAAAGAGGAACTCGATCTTGTTGTTAATTCCAGCTTGCTTATTTTATATATACAATACCAAGTCACTGACTGCATGGATGACTAACACCTTAATGTAAAACTGACCAGGAGATACAACAAAATAGGTATTCCACTACACGTTTCAATATTTTTTATATATACATATATACATGTATATATACACATACACATATGTATTGGTATTCATATCAGATACTATAAATATCTCCAGTGTTTCATGTATATGTGTCTGAAGCACAAGTAATCTTTCTGCAACAATTATTTATTTTCAAAAATGGAATAATTCTTGCAAAGCATTACAGTAAACATCAAAGAGAAATTATCAAGAAAATTATGTAGAATGTATTTCTGTGTTTATATAATGTGTCATGCATAAGGTAAAACGCGATTGAAAAGTAACAGTAGATTTTCCAGCCACTTACCACCATCTCTAAATTCGCTATGGAAAGAGTAGATTTTTATAGAAAGGGAACAAAGCAAACACTAAAGATTTCTCATAAATCCACCTGGCTGGCTCAGACATTAAGACTGTCAAACCTCTAAGAAAAAATATTTTTTTCAGATTTTTACTACAGCTTCAGGAAACCAAGAAGTATTTAGGTCTTCTCACTTTGAGGTAAGTGGGACAGCTTTGATCACCTTCAAATGCAAGAACAAGAATCACTAAAGAGGAAAAAACCATTACTAAGGGAAGTTCTCAACTTCAACACAGTCAAAGGACTGAGGAATTTGGAAACTGCCCCAGATACTCCTATATTCCAAAGGCACAGAGGGAAATGAGAATAATTTACAAATGACTTCAGCGTGGGGTTGAAGGTTAAAGTCTCTAAGGTTATAAAGATCCTGTTCCTGAGTTTAGCAGGAAAGACAGGTCTTGGACAGAATATACACACTTCCCTGAAGGAATTTCCATAGTCTTCCCTTTCCATGTCAGCTTGGAAATTATGGGAGATACCGGAATTTCCAAGTTCCCAAGAAGCACCTCCATGCAGCCAACAAATTTATCTTAATATAAGTAAACAGGAAGGTCCCTTCTAAGGTTTCGATTAAAAAAACCTCCAAAGTTACTGTGTGTAGATCTAAGAGAAAGATTGCTGGGACAATTTAAAGAAAGGTGTAGATTGGGCAGAAGCTGTACAGTGTAGCTACATCACACTCTGCAGCTCCTTTTGAGGGAGAAACAGGAAGATAAGGAACAGCTCTAGGCAATTCCAGAGAGGTAACACTAAATTCCTACAGGAAGAGATATAAATACGAAAGTCAAGACAAGAAAAAATGGAGGGGTTTGTTTTGTTTAAAAGAAAGTTGTAGAAAAGATCCTTAAAAAGTCGAAGACAGGATTATTACCTTGATATTTTAAGAAGTAGAGAGTGTAATAGCACAGTTTCCCCGCAAAACGTTTTGCTTTTTCAGTCTTTAGCACACACAGACAGTTAATCAACAGACAGAAACCACTGAAACATGTGGAGGGGATGAGCTGATTTACAGCCCTTTTTTCCCCCCTTTTTTCCCCAAAACAGCATCATCTCCAACACAGTGGCTCTACCTCATTGCCAAATGCAGGTAATCACTGGCATTCCAGCAAGAATAATACAGGTCCACAAATAAGGAGGAAGAAGGTGCAACTGCTGCTCAGGCTGTGGAAAGGAAAATCTGAACAATCAGCTCAGAAATGTAGGTAAATCTTGAAGCACAGTGATTTCCCATTGCTTGTACAAGCCTGAATCTTCCTGCTTAATTGTTATATTACAGCTTTGTGCTTTCTTCCCTGTACAAGGTCCAAAGAAGTAAACACTGAAATGCAGGGGTAAAAAGCAAAATTGATCTTACATAGAGTGTTGTCAAATGAACATAGCAAACAAGGGGAATACATTTTAACCTAGTCTTTAACCTAGGCAGAACTTCTCACAGTCCATGGAGATTTTCAAACATATAAAATGCATAAAAGTATATACAGCATCTTCAATCAGTATGAAGAAAATCCATTTTCTTAAATCAGTGACACTAGCACACACACTGATACTACCACGTTTTTCTTTAATTTAGTCTGACTACAGCAGAAATCAAGCACACACAAAAACAATTATTCTGGCAGAAGCCAAGTGCTCAGGCTCTTAGAACTCCTACAAAAGTAGCTGAAAGCTTTATATTCTGCAAAGCTCTTGAAAAACTGCACCTATAAAGCTGTAAATATTACGTCCTAAAAATCAGAAGTTTTCTCAGAGGAAAAATAAACCTCAGAAGCACTCACTCTCCCTCCCTGCAATCAGCAATTTCAGCAACCTTTGTAAGATGCTGACTACATCTATTTTATGGGAACCTAATTACAAAAGTTTGTAACACAAGAAGTCCATCTGTACAGTCAAATCAAAGGCAAAATTAAACCAAAATTAAAGAATATGCAGAAATCTGGTTGTGAAACCGAATTATATTCACTGCCTGCCTGTGCTGTTGTACCACACACATTTACAGAGTTCTTCACTGTGTGTTCACTGACAATGAACTTCCTAGAGCCTGCAGCAGTTCCATTTACAGCTTTAAACACGAGGGGCTCCTAGAGTACCTCCTATGCTCAAGGTACCTTCGGCACGACGTCACCTGGGTGGTTTCTCAAAAGGACTGGAAAATTTAATATTTAAACAGATAGCAGCCAGAGTACACTACAGCTCTTCATGCTGCTACAAGTGGTTAAAGCTTTATTTGCACCAGTGAGAAATTAACTTCTGTGATGGGCCAGAAGAATCAAGCATTTTGTGGCTCACATAAAACTCGGGAAAGATTTCACAACCAGAATAATCAGGTAATTCCACCACCTCATTAAGAATATAATTCAATTAATTCACTGCAAGTGACACTGATGACTGAAAAACTTTATTCTGGGATGTTATTTTAGGTAAGTTTTTGATAAAGCAGAAGTTCTGAGTTCACTGCCAATCACAGCTCTGGAAAAGCTAATTTACTTAAAATATGACAGAAAACCTGATGAAATATGTGTCTATTTACTGCCTCACTGTGATGACAGTATTACAACTACACTATACAAGAGGAATCTCTTCAAAGTTGCAACATTTTAGTTTTGTAGCATAAACACTTAGAACCCTTCTAAATTATTGTTCATTCTAATAAATGTAACATTCTTACCAGTAAACCAAAGTCTTTAGTCTGTATCCACACCTACTAAATTATTACCTCAATATTCTGTCAAATTCCTAATCTGTACGATTCCAGAGCTGCATGGGGAATTCAACATACAGCTGTACCTTTAAATTTGTTCAACAGAAGGACTGCTTCCTGGTTCTCCAAGTTCAAGTCCTAACAGTTCCTGACGTCCCATAAAATGACAGATTACCTTAAGTTTTTATCATTCCAGTCTTGCATATTTCTTTCAAAGGAGGCACAAAATCCCAGAAAGAATCTTGCTTCACATGAGGCCAATTGGTATAGTGCAGCAATTTTTGCAATCCTTATTAAAATTTTACAATCTGAAAGTACAACTAAACCAAACTGATATGCTTCCCTTTTTTCTTACATATGGGGTTGTATATATAGGATTTAGCAGCAGGTATCAAGGCTCCAAACAACATTTACAGCCTTCTACTAGAAAGGTGATTTAGAAACCAAGATTATATAAAAGTAATTAAAACCTTGCCTTGTCACAGGCCAACAATATGAAATGCACAGATGTTTCATATTGCTCATGGCCAGGGGACACTATGACAGGTGAAACCAACAGGACATAATTTTGCCTAGAAGAGTGGTCTGTTCAATATTTCACTGGTGCCAAAAAGCACTGTAGGTCACTACGCAAAGCAGCAATCTTCAAATGTTCTTTTTAGCCTATCCATGTAGTCTACACACAGCATCATGACAGATGTGAGGTGAATGGAATCCATCCAAAACAGTCATGGGAAAGAAAAAGAGAAAACTATAAATTAGAAAATACTGACACTGCAGAGAAATTACTACAAATTCACAAAGAATTGAAAGCAAAGAGATAAAAAGTGTCATTAGAAGCAGCAAAAAAAGGAAAAAAAAGGCACTGGTGCTAAGTAACAGGGGACAGACAGCAAAACTATGCAGATAAAATAAGCCATGGTCTCCTACAAATCTGGAATTGGAAGGCAAGGAGCAAAAGGAACTAACCCAGAAAAAGCAAACAAGAACAGCAGCTACAGCATATTGTTCTTCACTCCTAAAACATGACTGTGAAATACACACCAGCATTAATTCATGTGAACATCTGTCTCCACTGAGCACAATGACCACTATCTTTCCTCCTTGTATGAGCCTCCTGCTCAGCATATGGAAACCAAATGAATGGCATCATCATTCAGAATAAGATTAATTATGCAAACAACCATCAACTTTTCTTTCCAAATACTGGATTCCACCTGGTCTTAGATTTGTTAAGTAAACGATGGTGAGGTTCTACTTGATATTCTTCCAATTTTAGTCTTCCTACATGATTTTAGGTTCCTGTGGGATTTATTTATCCATTATCAGGTAGAGTATTGAAAGCAATAGAACCCTATGCTTTCAGCTGGTCACAACTGGTCACTCCAACAACCTTTTGGGAGACAGACCAAAGGAAGACAAAGTTATTTTTAAGTTAATATGAAATTAAAGCTATTTGCCCTTTTGTCCTTAGGTTTAAAAAGAAAGTGATACAAAAACCTAATCATGGTTTGTCAATGTAAAGCCCTGGGGGCTGTATAAAATCTACCCAAGCAGAGATGAAATAAAAATTATCATTATTGTTCAGCAGATAAACTTAGAAAAATCAATTTAATCCATTACTTCTTCAGATGCTTTAAGGTTACTGAAACAAAAGCTGAGAATGCAAGACACTCCACAAACACAATCATCAAAGGCAGTTAGTGAAAAGAGGAGCTGAGGAGAAGAAATCCCCATGCATCAAAAACATCCCAACAATCTGAGCAAAGAAAGGTGCCTGATATTGCATTGGAAAAGGGATGAAAACTCTGGTGAGGTTTTAGCATTATTGTCCCCAAAAGGTACAATAACTTGTACTTCTACTGTGTAGTTACAATATTTTCAACCACTACAACACATAGAAACAGATATTTTCTTGCAAAAACTACATTAATTTCAAAGACGTATTTACTAGAAATCATGACTTGAAATTGAGAATCTCAGCAACGGGCAGGAGAGTGTAATATGTACAGACAGTCAAAATTCAAACACATTTAACTTTCAAGTTAGCTGTATGTAAGCAGAAGGGTGGACTGCAGCCTTTAGAGATATGTATATATAGATAGATGGATATAAAGGGGACATAAGAGTCATGGAGAAATACCTGTTCTCAGGGCCTGTGGCAACAGTGCAATAGGAAATGGTTTTAAACTGAATATGGGTAGGTTTAGATTGGATATAAAGAAGAAAGGTCTCACAATGAGACACTGAAGCAGGCTGCCCAGCAAAGCTGGGGATACCTCTTCGTGTTAATGCTTCCTGTTAATATTTGCATTTCTTGACTCAGAGAGCTGTTATAACTAATCGAAAAAGAAACTTCTGTTTGTAAGGAAATGTTTTGAGGATGAAATTTCGGTATTATCTAGTCCTGACAGCAAACCAAAAATTATTACTAGCAAGGAGGACTCAAACTGAAGGCTATTCTTTAAGCAGCAAATTAATTCCAGCTCCCAGCAGAGAAGATGATTGCTTGAGCCACCTGAACATCCTCTCAACTCGCGTGGTGACATCAGGTCAATCACAACACCCAGCCCAGGCCAGGGAATATACCTGGCCAGTTCCAAGGTCACACTTATGCTTGCTGTTGGTGGGCAAACCCTGTAGCCACTGGGCTCCAGGCTGGCTTTGTTCTCTTTTTTTTTTATATTAAGAATTTACAAGGGTTACTCTGAATGACTCTAATGCACAGCAAGCAGCTGCAGCACTGGCAGGTATTTCAAGCAGCCCTGTGACAGCAGAGCTTCGATTTCTGAGGGCTACTTCGGATGGTTTTAAAGAGCTAACACCTACTAGATTTGAATGTTCCACTTGACTGTCAGTCACTACAAGGGAGACGGGCAAAAAGAAAAACTGGCAGCAATTATAGAGTTTGAGTACTTCTGAGAGCCAATCACGAGAAACACAACCAGCACAGTACTCACCATTCACTACAACAACTTTGACAGCAGGAAGTCAAAGCAGCCATAGAGAACTGCATCCTACTTTTAACACCAGTGCAAGATAAAAATCTCTCGAGTTACATGAACAGAGGAAGATTAAGTATCTGTACAGGATCTAAGACTGTTGTATTGAAAGGCTAACGACTTCCTAACAACCTGTGACCAGAAATCAAATGCCTGCTCCACCAAGTCTACCTGAAATACATATAATTTCTGTCTCCATTGCTTGTTTTTAAAATGGGGATAAGTGTACCTCTACCCCATGAGTATTACAAGAATAATTACACTAGAAACAGAAAGAAAGATTGGAATACTACATGTGTCTTAATGTCTTAAATGAAAGTACTTAAAACATACGTAATTTTACTACTCAAACACGAATATTACTGCTGATTTCACATGTAGCTTTCCCCACCTGTAAAATGGTCCTATTCCAGTCATTACTGATACTTTAAAATATACAGAGCACCCCTGTACTGTTTTCCTTGAAAAATAAAGATTATGGCTAGCTCAAATTGGTAAATTAAAGGCAAAACCAAAACAATATCTTTAGTCAAGTCACTTAAACCATTTCCTAATCAATTACTATCTATTTAATTCAGTTCTGAAACAGCAGAAGAACAAGTTTTCACTGGTAAACTGTTTTTCAATTCAATGATTAAATGAATTTTAAAATGCTGTGTTATATTCTTACTATGCCAAGCAGTCCCTCGGCAAAAATAAGTCAAAGACTTTACATCCCTACGCTTAATTAACAATTAAATAAACACCTCCTTTACACAGTTTCTAAAAAAAAAAATTCAACACTCCCACTTCCCCTTCAACTTATATACTTCCAACCACAAAAACATGTATAGTCTTAACATTCAGACAAAGAACAAAACATATATGACATATTTAAATAAAAACATAGTAGCAGAGAGGAAATACTGTGTACAGGTTTGTATTCAGAGACAAAAAGCTTTAAGATGTTTCATTTTAAAGCACAACCACTGTGATAAAGCCTCCTAACAAATTCCTCATAGGTACAAGGATACCGGAGACTGGCACTGCCCTTCTGTCCCGTAGCACAACATTGTACAGCTTTTAATCTTTCGTGAAAAATAACAGATTCCTCTCAGAATGGGGAAGCAGTAGCAGACTGACCAGGTATAGAGTCTACCTTTCCAGACTAAATACCTATTATATTTTCCCCCAAAACTATGTGAGACTTAACCCTGAGATTCAAATCCTCCACAGCCCCACATCCCAATGGAGCAGATGTGGTATATATGGGGTCTCTAACAAGGAGCATTAAATTCAGGATGTGTAAACTTAGAGCTTTGAGGTTTTATTATGAAACACCAGCATAGAACACTCTGCTAAACTACAAATCTGATCGACGTCACGAGACAATACACACGCGTATATATATTGATACATATAGGATATGTATACGTGTATATAGAGCACATGGTCCCAGCTACAGCAAATTGCACGATTCATGAGGAAACAATCAGCTTAGATACGTGACAACAGAAATGAAAATGTTTCAACTGCACTAAACCTCTCCTGTATACACTGTGAAAAGAAGAGGGCATAACAATAGGGTTCTGCCATTAAAAAAACCATGAAAAGCAGCTTTATTACAGCCACATCTCAATGAAATTAACCATATGCAGTTAAAAAAACCTCCCAAAACACAACAACAAAACACTTGCTAGGACTTCACTTTGAAATACAAAATAAAGAATCTCTAAATAAAAGGATACAAATAATGTTTCAGTATTGCAAGAAAGAGCCAGGAAATATGCCATTGGAAGACGGTGCAATTCGGATGACAGGTCTGGAGATACACGGAACACCTACCTACAGTCATGCACACAGTTGATGAAGGTAAACACGACAAATTTCAGAATAATTTTGTGACACCTGCCAGGTCCACCTGGGATGCACATAGCCAGAGATGCATTTAACACTCAGAGGAAAATGCACGGCCACACTACAACCGCATTCATGAGGTTCATGGGGATAAGCACAGGCTCCGAGGACCCCAGCCGAAGCACAAGGCAGAATTGGTATAGTTCATACCGCTTTGCAGAGGCACAAAAAGCCCCCACGAAGGGAGAAGAGCTGCCGGAGGACGCCCGTCCTTCTCCCACCCTCAGCAACAGGGCAGTGACACCTGAGCGGCCCCACCTGCCTCCCCTTTTCCTCCCGCCGCCTGCAGCTTCCCCCGTTCCCGCACGCCCGCGGCTGCAGCCGCGGCCCCGCGGTGCCGTCGGGCGGGGAGGGCGCGGGGAGAGCCCCCCCGGCCCCGGGCTCGCCCAGGCCT
>VZRO01000212.1:214170-310269 GCA_013397915.1 Daphoenositta chrysoptera
ACCTCGGGGAGCGCGCGGCTGCGGGGAGCGCGCGGCTGCGGGGAGCCGGGCTGCTGCCGCTGCGAGCGGAGACACTGCCCGAACGGAGCGCTCCTCTGCCTTCTGCGGGTGCGAGCAGAGCAGACAAATGCTTTTGCGTGAAAACCGCCAGAGGAACGGGTCAGGGAAATGAAGCACCTGATACAGGTGGGGACCCTGCTGGAATTGATGTATTGGACAGTCAGTGAAAAGAAGAGATATGGATGCTGTATGCAGGGATAAAAAGTGCAGAAAAGGCAGAACTAATCAGTGGACAAGCAGGAGTATATTAAAGCATTTGTTTAAACAAAATGAACAACATAACGACAAACAGTAAAACTGTCACTGAGGAATGGAATTGCCAGTCTAAAGCAGGATAAAGTATACAGTGAAGACTGTCACAGGCTTAGATGGTGACAGCAACAACAGCATGCCAAGATCAGTGAGGCCACAGTGGCAAGAAACAACACAATGAGAATCCCAGTTATACCCACACGAATTGGTAAATCCATACAATATCAGGGATGTCATGACTAAATCAGCAGACATTGGTAATGACGAAATAAGTGGAAAAACTGACAAGAAGCAAGAGGAAAACTGCAAGAAGGGACTCCATATGTTTCGGTACGTCAGCCTAAGGAAGGAATACAATGGAAGCTTACAAAGACCGCTGATATGAAATAGGTGAACAGGGAACAATTGTTTACACTCTTCCAGTAAAAGAGCTAGACGGTAATAAGAGGAACCAGTAGATGAAAATTTCAGAACAAGGAAAAGAATGATTATTTCCTCATTCACATATAATTAAGCTGTAGAACACCTTGATGCAGGACAAAATGTAGCAAAAGTTTGCCTGGACTCAAAAAGTGACTGGAGAAATACAAGAAAGAAAAAAAATCCATCACAGATTACCAAAGCCATCTCCTCTGACCAAAAAACGCCCTGATCCACAGGAGGCCCTACAATATTTGGGGACACTTTACGCTCTGCTTGCTCTTGCCTTTCCTTCCCAAGGCATGGGCTCTTGGCTGGCCTCAGACACACGGCACCAATGGACCAGAGATCCCATCCTTACGTCCTTGTCCTACAGCCCCTCCTTCCTGGACCTGTCCTCAGCAGCCTGAATGGTTTGCTCTGAGTAAAGAAGTGTTAGGAGAGGTCGTTACGGTAGAGCTCAGCTCCCTGGAGGAACTGTTGCATTTCATGACACAAGTTCCAACCAAAATTGGATTAAATGTCACTGGCCACTTTGGAGACACATTCCACATCTGATGGCTCTTCATTCTGCCTCCTAAAAGGCTACTCAGGGATTCACAGTTTTGTGCATCAGAATAAAACCCAAATGTCCTGCTTTGAAAAGTCTGACCTAACCAAGCTAAAACACGCAGACTAAGAAAAAAGTCTGTGTTAGCAATTTACCCAGGTAATATCAACCCACAGAACAATGGTCAAGACAATCTACTTTTGTTCAATAAGTTGTAAGATTTTTTTTTAGTTTTGTACCTCTAACTACACCAGCTAATCTTTTGTCCAAAGCCATGTTCAAACTCTGCTGTGAATAGCAGCTTCTTTGTTGATGAGACCACCTGTGCTAACAAATACCACCAAAGATGGGGTAAATTATAAAGATATTTTAAATGATTCCTTAAGTATTTCAAATATGTCAGCTAAAAGATGCCGTGTAAGAAATAAATTTTAAAAATTCAATAGATACAGGAAAACACATTCAGTATAGACATGTCCCACAGATCTGCCATTCCACAGAAGAGAAAGCAGAATAAAAAGACACATGCAGCAGTGTGTACTCTTCTCCATGCTCACATGCCCCACACCCACACACATCAGCCACAACATAAAGACAAAACCTTATCATTAAGTGCAGCTTTTATGGCTTGCAGGCTCCACCTGCAGCCAAGCATTGTACAACTCTCAAGAAATTTCTTAGGTTTGCAAATGTCTAATGCTTTTAAGCTATGTACACTTAAAATATAAAGTTCACAAATCCACAAGGTTTTCTTGTTTTGTTTTTCAAGTCTTGACCCAGCCCATCAATCAGTGTGCAGTACTGAGAGTCAAGGGCTCTCCCCTTGCCGTTTGCCTGGATGCAGGTGTAGGGCTGCATGCAGGTGTAGGGGCTGATTCCTGAGGCTCACTGAGCTCAGAATTTAAGTTACACTGGAGGATCATTTCTATTCATCTTTGTGAATTCTCACGTGAAGCTTGTTTATTAGCTAGCAACTGTTAATATTTCATATTAACTACAATCTTTGAGAAGTCAAGTGACTTCCACAGTTTCTCTTTGAGAGCTGGAGCCCCAATGCCTGAGCCACTGTCTGCATCTACAGCCAGCTGGACTCGGGACCTTCTGAACTCCAATAAAACCCAGCATGGCAACTGATGCAGGATGAGGAGGTCTATTGCATCACCCTGTACTAAGCAGGCAAGTATTGTCAGAACTATTGAGAACCCAAACAAAGCAACCAGCATTCTAGCCTACAGTAGCACCAGTAGGTCTGAAAATAAGGATATAAATAAGTGGAACAAGTCTACATTTGCTCTAACACTACCTATGGCTGTCACCACAATTCAGCCACCTCATCAGAGAGTCAACTACCATTAAATGAAAACACAGCACTTTCATCCTTTGGAAATTGCAGAGGCTCCTGAAACTCATTTGGGTACCCTGAGGACATACCAGAGGAAAGATGAACCCGCCGGCCACCTGCAGCTATATATTAACAGGGTAAAAGTAACATAAAAAGTTGAGAAGAGTTTTATGGGACACCCCTAGACATAGGCCAGGAATACTTGAATCACAGCTTTTCAGTGGGCAACATCATTCATACTCTCCCCCTCCTTCCCACCAAGCATAAGCAGAAGTATTCAAAACTACAAATCTCAAGAGTTCAGCAGATAATGCCCCTGACTGCAGGACATTCATTCTCCATTTCTGTTTCCAAAACAGTTTCCATCTTAGCTTCAAAGCATAGAGGGAGGCCAAGAGAAAGCCCATACGATCATGGAGGTTTCGAGGGAAAGGAGGCTGTAGGTAGTACCTCTGTTATCTCTGTGCTCTCACCTCTTTTTTAAAACAGAAATAATCCTTCATGATGACTGCAGACCTTTCAATTCCCACCTACAGTTTTCCTCCTTCCCAGCTTCACTTGGACTAAGGCAGATTTCTTCCAGCATTCAGCTCTCCAAGACCTGTTTTACATCAATGATTCCCTATTACTTTGCATGAGTTGCTGCATTATTTATTAGTTTAAAATGTTCTGTTATGTAATCCCATCAAATGTACTTTTAATCTTAGGCAATGAAGAGAAAGGTATGATAATGAAAGAACAATGCACAATTTAACATCAAACTTTTTTCCTAAAACTGTTAGTAATTATCTCTTATTTTTTTAGTAACCACATTTAACTCTTTATCTTCTTCTGATCCAAACATTTCACCAGGGCTATGACCAATTCCACTCTCACTATTTTTGTAAGATCTTTTTTTATAATGCAGTGCCTAGGACAAGACCCAACATCCAGCATGAAGGTATGCTATTTGTCTAGGGCTTATTCTTAACTACTTTTCCACAATGCAGGATAATTTTGGAGCATTACAGAAAATGGGAATTTATATATGAAATACCTCAATTAACTGTGTTGTGATTTTACTGACTTCTCTTTTTCCAGCAGACTTTGCTAACATTGGCATGCCTTGCTGTTGTCATGGCAATGAAAGGAGTCTATATGGTTTGGGATGTGACTCAGAAAAAAATTTATACAGAAATGGGACAACAGTTAGAACAAAGGACATTGAATGTTTCTGTGCCACCAGTTAATAAAGCGTCAATGGGAAAAGAAGAAAGATCCCAAATCAGAACAAATGATACTGAACAAAACTTGATGGTATAGAAGGCACCAAATTGTTACTTCTGACCCTCTCTTACATTTAGGTCTCTGGGTGGGTAAAACTTTATCACCCCCAAGAGTTATTAAAACCACAGTGATCTGCCTGGGCAGTTACTTAACCAGAACAGAACCCAGATTTGCATCAAGAAGTTACATTCTTAGTGTTTAGAAATACAAGGAGTCTTGGACTGTGGACTAATCCCAATAAAAACAGTCTTGAAGGCATCACCTCTGTGAAGGCTCATTCAAAGGCAAGGCTCTTCTCATGGTTCACAATTTACATGAGGCAAAAGAAAGGCAAGTTTGCCGATTAAAAGATGAGGAAAGGAGCTTGTGTCAGTCACTGAGGAGGTGTGGACAGAGCAGTTGCAAGCACTAAAAACCATGACTAAAGCCAACCTACACCAATCTATGAAGTGCATGGAAAAATTATTTTTAGCTAAGCTAAAAATACCATTCACCTATGTCTTCTATATGTTACTCATGACAACACTAGCTCTCTTCCTGTGGATCCAAGGTATGTGAGGGGAGCTGTTATTAGATCATTTGTCTGTGCAGAGATGCCAAATGTGAAGGCACTGAAATATATGCATCTGTGTCAGTCCTTAATTTCATCTTCTGACTCATGTTCTGGAGTGACAGTTCCTCTGCCTGGCACTTCCTGTTCATACCAAGCTGAGCCATACTAAGTGTTATTTATTAGAAAGCAATCTAAAGCCACATCCACACGGCCAGCTGGCTCTTACCCCAGTACAAATCATCACTGCCATATAATCAGCAGTTTCAGAGCTCAGGATTGCAGGTGGCTGTGTCACTTCTTTTCTTCTACTGTTGGACTCAACTGTGAAATGCAGAGTAGGAACCAGTCTGAAGTAACCTCAAATTTAAGATCTGGTTCAATCCACAGCCATCTCTCCCTTTCTTTAACTAGCTGGTAACTTCAGCAAACTGTTCCACTCAGCCTAGCTTTGTATCAAGGTTCCACACCTCAGAAATACCCTTGGCCAAGCCACAACAGGAAACATTCCAGAGAACAACAGGGGAAAACACGTGGGAAACAAGAGGGGTTTGCACTGGAAGACAATGAATGATAATATACAGGGGAAATTAAAAGGATTGTATGTGAACAAGTAACAACTGAATTAATACACAAAACTAATTCCAAACTAATCTATGCATGGGTATGAAGCTTGTTGAGCATATGTGGCAAGCAGGTTACTAGAACTTTAGGAGGATTAGTAATTCTCATTAGCTCAATATGGTAGCATCCAGTGCACAGCCAAAGTGCAGCTTAAATATTGTGTCACAATAATACCTATATGCATAAAGATACTGGAGAGAGCTAAACAACAAAAGAAAATGGCCAGTGGTCAAAGTACCATTCTTAGGATTGCCACTCCCAGCTGCACTCTTACAGGTGGTTCACAATCCCTTTAGGGCCTCACGAGTGAATTTTGGTGCACTGCTGTCTTTTAAAAACCCCTGTTGCACAATCCTGTAGTGTGTCCCCACTTCCCATGCTTTTAGCAATACATTTAGGGGAAGAAAAGTGCCTGTCACAATTGCTTCCCCCCCACCACGCCCTGTAGTCTTTCCTACTCGGTGAGCAAGGCCTTTGAATGGAAACACGGAACAAAGGCAGCACAGAGCTCTAACAACACCTTTGTGCTTACTACCGGAGACTCCCCGTCCTTCTGCATTTCGAGTGGAGACGTTATCCAACTTCCATGGCCCTGGAGCAGCGGGAGCAAACAGACCAATTGCTTTTGGCAGGACACGAGGGGATGGACCTGAGCTCTGCCAAATATAGCACGCAAGAGCTGTGTGCCCATGCCCAGCAACCTCATGCACAGCAAACTCACAGCCCTCCCGAAAGGGAGCACCCACAGTGTCACACCAGTTAATATTTACAGAGAGTTGCATCATATCAAAAAGGGCTCAGTAGCAAAGTAATGCTTGAGCTGCTTTGAGCAAGCACTATTCTGGTTTCTTCAATGGAATCCAAGACAAGTGAAAAATTTAGGAAAGAAAGACTGAAGTTTATGCAATTCATAAGCATAGCACTGATCCAGTCTCCATTTTCATAACAAGAACAAAAAAAACTTTATCTAGAGGCCTTCAGTTAAGCAAAGAGCTTCCATTTTTTTTCATTGAGGACATCTGACCTTAAGTAAGTCTCTTTCCTCATTATTTCTCTCTGAAATATGTTACATATCAAAGTAGTGGCATAGGCCTGCTTTCAAATTACTCTTTTTGCATAAATGCAAAATGTTATTATACTTTACCACAATTATTCCATGCAAGGTCCTATGCATAATTTCTTTCATCAAGAATAATTTCATTTTATAAGTCAGAATGTATAATTAATTTTATAAAAGGCATTAAGAAATATTAAACCTAGGAAAAGCATATTTTTGTAATTGTGATTGTTTAGTTTTTCTTTGCAGAATACAAATGCATGAAATAGATAAGAGCTGTCCTCAAAATTAGCAACATTCCAAGACCATGATTACACACAGTGCTCAGGTAATTGTGCCACATGAAACCTGAAGGCCTGAAAGATACTGTGAAACGTTTTGTATGTACAGCATATTCAAATGCATTGTTTAGCATTTTTAGAAAGAATTTATTTTTCCATGTTATCTAGATCATTCCTCAGAATAAACCAGATAAAAATTTTAAAACCAGATTTTCAAAGAAAATTATTTTAGGGAAAAAAAACCAAATGTACAACTCCGGTTTTGTCCCAGAATTCGTCTTTCTGAACTTGAGCTACAAAAGCTATTAATTTTTCTGTGATTTTATCTTCCTTTTCAATTCTGACAGCTATGTTCCTTGCTTGCTCATGCTCCATTCCACCATTTCAGTACTTTTTGCCCTTTTTTCCTATTAGTTTATTTGTCTAGTCCTCTAACTGCTAGTTTTTTAACTGACTTTTCTTTGGCTTCTGTCAGTTCATTAACATTTTTCTAGTCTTTAACTCAAAGTGAATATTCTAACTGTTGTCTGAAAGCTGTACAATGAGGAATTATCCTTGTGCTTTCATGAATCAATGACTACTCTGTAAGGCTAAAAGCAGTTTTTCTCTTCCCATTGTTTTCACATTTCCTCTCATTCCATTTGTTCTTGCATTCAATTTTTTTCCAGCAATCACCACAAGAGAAACAGTACCCTCCCACACCTTTCAAATTTGAGATCTCAATATTTTTCGAAAAGAATCCTCTTTCCCTTAGATGGGGGGAAAAAGGTACAAATAGGACAGAGTTATCCCAATATGTCTAGCACAGGCTGTGTGTCAGTTCAGCATGTTACCTGATATTCTCCTTTTACAAGAAAACCCCTGCTCACAGTGGTCTGTGTAGAAGGAGAGTGGTAAAGTTCCAGCATTGCTTTTTCTGTCCCACACAGCTCCTGGGGCTGCTTCCACCACAGCACCTGCCTGCCACTGGGCAAGGAACATGCCCACTCACGAGGGAGACTCGGAAGTGAAAAGGTCACTTTCCAAATGAATCCTGGAAAGAAATCTTTCACTTGGAATGCTATCATCATTTCAGAGAGGTAAAAACTAAGCCTAGACAGATAAGGCAACTTTTCCAATACCAGGGTTTAACCCAAAAGCCCAGAGCTCCTTTCACACGTATCTGGATTTATATGTGCTGTGAAGTCCTGGCCTTGACAGACAGAATCACAGAGCAATGAATAGACATTTCCTCTTTGTCATAGGTAATTCAGCCCTAAATCACCCAGAAAAGAGATGAGTTTAAACATTTATATCATGAAACACTAATAAACACTTCAGCCAATTCCACAATGAGAATTATGAAAAGAGATAGGAGCCGATAAAACTGACTAAAAGAAAAAAAAAGGCAAAGTAAAAAAAGAGCAAGGCAAATATACAACAGACAATTCATTTCAAAACCCATCCTATATCTACTTTTGAATGTTTTCCAAATGTACTATATCAAGCTCTACATAGATAGTGTTAAATCAATTTAATTACAGAATCACATGGAAAATAACATTAAAATCCTTTCACTCCTCTTCCCAAGAGTGAAAGCAAACCACCACCCAACACACTTTTAGTAGTTTTCTCTTTTTGTTTGTTTAAAAAAAGCCTGGAATTCTCCTAACAGAGAAAGAAACTCACAAAATTACCCCACGTTTTGCTTTGAAATGAAAAGCAGTTCCATTATATAGAAATGTTTGGCTAGATGAATAGAAAGCTCTGCCCATTGCACAAAAAAGACTGCAAAGAGCATCCTATTTAACCAAGCTGGTGTCCTAAAGAACATCAATACATCCTCTGAGTAATCTGCATATTTAGGATGGGATGTAAGTTACCCCTATCTGAACTTTATGGATCATTTTTTGAATTAGCTTAGAAATTCATTATGTCAGTTTTCTGACTTCTGACTTCTTCCAGCTGAAGCATTCACTAAGTTCCTACTCTCTGCTATCACATACAGAGTTTACCATATCAAAGTACAATTAGATACCTGCTGTGCCAGCCTTTGAGTGAGGAGAGGCTTTGAGATCTTTTTTGGTCCTGCTCTCACATTTGTATTTCAGAGTGAGGTTATCCAGTGCTGAATATTGGTGCTAAGAACAAAGTCCAAGCTATGGAATTAAACATACTGATAAGACAGGTGCCAGAATGGCTAATTTCAGCATGGTGACATGGGAATGACAATAGGCATCTCTTTTCTGTTGCCGTGGGGTGTCACAGAAATAAAAACTCCTGCTGTATTGGAAGGTACCAGGACATGGTACACGGACAATACCTAAGGAAACTGGATGGGCCCACACCCACTGCACCTCCTACACCTCCCCTAATGTTTGCTCCCCTCATTGTCCAATACCGTGACCCTTTCCCACCTCTCCTAGCTTGTCCTCAGTGTCATTCCCCTGCTGCCCTCATCCACAACCCTTTCTCCCGTTTTTAAGGACATTTTCCAATTTGTCTCTCATCGACATGTGACCCAGCCCCCTGCACTGCAAGGCCAGCCAGCTTGCAAATACACTTTATTCCAGTTGGCCTCTGCTCAATACACACAACACGACCGGTGCAGCAGCCGCTGCCTTGCCCTGACGGGGGACGTGTGTCCTTTAGCCTGGCACGGAGGAGCTCCAGTGGAACACTGTGATCCAGAGCTTGGAAAGGCAACGTGTCCCACTTCAGTCCTCGTTCATGTGAGCCTCGGGCAGAGGAGAGGCTCCGGCACCAGCTGGGTACAACGGAGACATTGGGGGAAGCACGGGAGTGAGACAGTTTGGTATTTTATTTTGTCTGCAATATTTTCAATGCCTGGATTCTAACTGGCCCACCATCATTCACAAGATTTTTGTAGGATGTATTAGCCATACACAACAGAGAACAAACTATTTTAATACTTGGAGATGCCACTCCAAGAAATGTACTTAGCTCTTCTTCCATGTAACAGCTGTCTTAAGAAACATACGCCAAAGGAATTAAAACCAAAACTGATGTCATCCTTTCATGCAGCCGTTGAATAAAACAATACAAATTATTATTACTGTTCATGTGCTGCTGGAAAAATGCTTTTTAAGTTTCATGACTGAAGACAAAACAAAAAAAACTAGTCATTTACTTTGGCCACAGTTTAGAAGTGATGCAACAGTCATGACCCAGTTAAACCAAAAGCAGCAAGGCAGTTGAAGCAACATGGACAACACTTTCTATTGCATTTGCACGCTTCATGTAAGGGTGTCCTCCCTGAATCAAAAGCTGAAATGCTACTGTGAAAACAAGGAATCAACACTACAGGAAGGTAATGCAGCAGCAGTTTTGCAGGAAAGTAATTTGGGACATATGGATTAAGAATTCTGAGAGGAAAACCCTGCTCAGGATTTGAAAGAGAAGGTAGCCTGAAGAAGCACTGCTGGGTCTTGCCTCCAGATTTCAAAGAACAAGGTATAAGGTGAAAAATTTTTATAAATGCACTGGTATGATTAGTGAAAGAGAGTAATTGCTTACACCAGGCCTTTCCAAAACCAGAAGAGTAGTCCCGGTGGCCTGGGCAAAAAGGAACCTCCCTGACAAAATACACATCAACCCAGAGTACTCTGCTTGCTGTTTATCCATTACTGGTAACTCTTGGGCAGAAACCCTGTGAGGACCTGTAGTGATGCTCTCCAGCACCCCTCTGCCAGGACATACCCGTGCACACACCCAGCCCTTAGGATCTATCTTACGATCCCATGCCCTACCAGGGAAGTACAGGGATGAAACTGTGCCAGAGCTGGGCACTGAAGGAGAGATTAGGCTATCAAGCACATGGAGCAGGGAGACAATTAGGCAAAATAATAGTGAAATAACAGGGAGAGCAGGAGGGCAGGTGTCTGCCCATCCATCTTTCCAGGCACTGATGTGGGACATTTGAATCTTCAAACCAAAGTTCATTCCATTCCTGGCTGCACTAACATGCCCCAGGATCCACAGCCATGCCTAAACTGAGGCAGGACAGATAGAAAGTCTACAGCAATGAAAAGAGCAGAGACAGGGGCTTTTCCTTTGAAGCAGGCCACTGAGAAGGATTTTCAGGTTTTGCAAAGACAGACAGGAATGCTTAGATCTAAACAGAGAAAGAGTGCAGCATAGGTCAAAGCTCCTTTAGAAGAGCATCTGGTAGAGATGTGTGACCCTGTCCTTCAGAGAGTTCAGGGTTAGGCTTTTAATTCAATTCTAGATGTTCTTCTCTATCTGAAAATAATGGTTTTTACAGCATGAGAAATCAGGCTGTGCTGCATAATAGTTTGCCATACGAATGTGACATGGGAGAAGGACTGCAGGACAATACAGGACAGGAAACAAAGGGCAGACATTGGATCCCAGTGGAGCAGCAGGGCAGAGCTCAGGCATGCTGAAAGCAATTAGTGCCACGGGAAAGGGGCCAGCAGCCATCCTGCACCAGAGCCACAGGGCATCTGCACTGCAGCTTGACATGGTGCCAGCCGTGGGGCACCTCCACACACACAATGTCACCTCACAGTTCGGGATACTGGAGCAGAGAACGAAAAACACCACCTAGCAAATCCCCAGCAACTTCTCACAGTAGTGAGCCATGATTTCTGCATCTTGCCTATGAAGTGATCAGATGCTTAATTCTCCTTAAGTTACAGTTCAGTAAGAAGTTGAGAAGGTTTTAAGCCTGTATTTAAAAATAAGCATGAATCTAGTCTTTTCATGAACATGCTCGATTTTTGTGAGCAAGAACTCAGGTGACAGAACAAGTCAAGTTGATCAGTTTCTTGCTAAGCTTTAGAGGGTATTTCACACCATTCTGAAAGTTGCCCATGACTAACGGGCACAATGTACAAACATGGTAAGGGATTTTAAATAGAATACTGTAACAAATTTGCTAGTTTCTTTTATGTGTTAATTAGCTAAGCCATTTGAAGACCAGATAACTTTTTATTATGTTATGTCTCCATTCTGCTGATCTTTAGCATTTGGATCAGAAGAGATCTTGACTAACATTTTTAAACTCTACACGTAATTTTCTCTGAAGTCACTGCCCTCAAAATCACCGTCCTATTTACATTTTTACTAAACAAAATTCAAAAGTAAACAGTGTGTCACTTCCAAAGTATTTAAGAATTAACACGTGGTCGGGTGCAAACCACACGTCTGGCATGAACTGTACTGCCTGAGAACAGTTTCAGTAACATGCTGTTTCAACAGAGCATAAGAAAACTGCAGTAGTCATTAGAAAGAAAAATTGCTAAGGAGAGGAAATCTTTACTTCATGCAATTAGAATGATACTAGGACATTACCATGGCCTTTCTTCTGGATGGCAATAGCTGTAATAGCTATTAAGTACAGGAAAATTTACTGTATGTCAACATTATGAAAGCTTGATTAAAAGCAGCTGCATAAAAAATTGATTTGAAAAGTACATAATATTTTAAACCTTTTCATGATTCTTTTTTTAATTTGGTGGTTTTAGAAATTTTTTTTTTAGAAAGTTTCTATGTCATCTTTTGTTCCCTGTTTCTCTAGGGACCTGTTAAGCAAAGCTGCTAGAAGTACAAAAATCTTAAGAGGCTGGGTGGGGTGAGGGGAAACCTGTGTGAAGGAGCATTTAAATATTCTTAGCTTTCCTTTGTTACCAAATAAAATGTCTTAACTTGAAAATGAATGAACACTACTGTTGGTTAAATACAGAAAACTGGCTTTTCAACTGATTCTTAGATTCCCATAAGAATGTTGGAAGTTCATTTTATTCAATTTCCATACAGTTTCCATTTCTTCTGAGAAGAAGAAATACATTCTGAAGAACTACAGCTAGTTGTATGGTTTTTTTGCCTTACACTAAGCAAGTCACACATTTTGGTTTCCAAGCAAATTTTTCTTGATTTTATTAATTGATTTATTAATTAATTCTTATTTTTCTTAATTACTGCACATAACCTTGCAGGTTTAGGTTTAATTAGTTTCAAAGCAGACTGAAACACTGGTACTAACCAAGGCCAAGAGAAATAACATTCCACCTACCTCTTAATAATACTTACGATACAATGGTTTAATTGAACTCCCTAACAAATTTGATTTTTTTTTTTATTTTGTCAACTGCTTTATCAGCCTTAAATTCAGATGCAGAGATTCAATGGGGAAAGCACCTTTCAGAAGCCACTCTCTGGTCTTGGCACAGGTGTGATGCATAGCACAGCAAGCATTGCCATGTGAGGTGTATTTGCTTGAATCAGTACCATCTGTGTGGCTCACAAGCAGAGGAGAGAAAGGAACCAGACCGGTTTAGTCACTTAGGGCCATGTGTTCCATCAGCTTGCCAGGAAAGCCCCACTGAGCTCATTTGATGCTCAAATAGGAGACATGAACAAAGATACTACAATACCTGTTTTGAAAGGTGCCTTTTGGTCCCAAAAACCACAACTTTTTCTTGAGGAAAATTTATTTGCTGCAGTGTCAGAAAAGGGATTTTCACTGATTCTTCCACTAGGGAGTGGAAAAGAATCTAATTCTTTTTCCTAGATGATCTCTGGGTGCAGAGTCAGGAACATAGGCCAAACCATGTGGGGATTTACTCGGCAAGTCTTCTTTAGGCTTTTAGTCACTCTTCTGGAGCCCAAAGGATTCCCTCCTCCAGCCCTGTTATCTGGTGGGACTAGAAATCCCACACTCTGGGCAGTGCCATTTGGAGTGATAAGAGTTTTATCACTCAGAGTGCCTCTTCCAGGCTACGTTTTGCAGAAGTGACGACAGAAGGAGAAGGAAACGTTGCATCCACCACAGCCTCAGAAGAGTATTTATCTGCCACTTGCAGATAAAAAACATCTTGCAGATAAGTAGTACCTTGTCAGCTGTCTCCCCTTAAATGTACTCTACATTGGATACCCTTTTAGGGGGCAAAGATGGTGTCTCCCTAATAATCACCACTCAAAACAAAGGCATAAGGCTGCTTCAGCTCTGTGCAAGGGACCACTTACCTGAGATACACAGAGCAGCTCCTGAACAGCTATCAGCAACCCCCAGAATTTGGCCCTCTGATTTTCCAGCACGTTTTCTAAGAAGCTCCAATGTTCACAAAAACACTAACAAGGACAGGTCAGTCCTCTTCCTTGCTAAAATGTACCTGCTGGAGCTGGACTGCTGATCTGTGTCTCCCAAATTAACATTGTTCTGCCAAAATCTTTCAAAGTTCCTGCAGATCATGCAGTTTATTAAAGGCATCCCCTTTTATATGAGCAGTAACAGTAGCAACAAAGGGAGAGACAGACAGTTCAGATCACAGCAGGTCATAAGTATTTTAATTAATTTCAATTACAGAAATTGACTGAAGTTGAGGCATGCAGAGTGCCAGTGCAGGTTTTGTCATGAAGGGCCTGTCCCAAAAGCCATTGAAAGTCATGTCCCAAACTTGCAGGCAGCATTGCCATTTTTGTCACATTCAGGTATTGCTGTAATTTTATTTCATGTTTAAGTTGACAGCAGAGATTTTTATTGCCCTCTTTTGTTAATAAGAGAGTTTTCTAGCAGCAAATAGGTTCAGTGGCGTGAGACCCTGCTTGGTCTACCTTTAACACTGAACACAAATTACTTGCACAGATAGTTCTAAACAAAGACACATGGGCTTGGCATGACATCCGGTGGTGAAACAGCCTCTATTTCCCCACAGGGCTTTTTGGTAACTGTTACCTGAACTTATCAAAAATGAAACTCATCTGAACACTCCATTAGGTTTTACTTTACTCAGTGGAGCCAAATCCATTAAACAGAATAAATGTTCATCATGATAAATGGGAAAAAAAAATTTCTCAGTCCCATTTATAACAGTCTGTAGCCTGTTGGTTTTCAAAACAAACAGAATGAACATCTGGAATTCTTCCAGTGTGACTTTTAAAAGAAATAAACAGTAATCCTTGAAATGAAAAATCTGAGTGGAAGTACAGTTTAGGGTGAGGAGAACAAGGCAAGAAATCTGCATCAAAAGCAAGACAGTAAGAAAGGACCCCACAGACTCTTGCAAACATACTCCCTTGTTTGACAATTTAGAGAGGTGTACTAGCACATTTATCTTCATTCTACTCCCTAGAGATTTTGTTCAGAGGTCTTTTCCTTCCAGATAGTCTTAAAGAAGATCACTGCTGTTTCTGAAGTGATTGAAAGCCCACCTTCCCTGTCCCATCTGCCCCAAACCATACGTTCCTAAGTACAATATATGCATTGAACTTACGTTTTCTGCCTCCTCTGCACTTATGGTGCAAAAATCAAACTTTTCATTCCCATGAAAACTGTATCAGTTTTTTCCACAGTATTTTATGAAAAGTGAAAGCTGGCAGACATTCCTTATGAGCATATGGATCCCACTGATAAGGCTATCTCGAGCACTTAGTCTGTGCTATGGTATGCAGTCTGTGCCACCTCAGGTGCATCCCACCCGTGTTTGGGAGGCTCTAAGAACTCTTCCACTAAAACCAGCAACTTTGAGATGTGCCAATGTTCAAAACTCTCGGTGTGACTCTACAATTACTAATTAGCATATCCAACAAAGTGCCTGCCCTCTGAAGTGCATTCAATCCCTACAAAAAAGACACTAAAGAGCAGGGAATACCAGGTTAAGCTAAACAGTGGCAGCTGCTTTTCCATACCACTAAAAAAAATTTTAAAAAGCTTTTCAGGTGCTTTTCAGCACCTCATCATAGCCCTCAAATCATTCTACACATGATAGGAAAACATTTCCATAATTATTAATGCACCCTAGATGACTCACAGAATAAAAACCGCACACCTGAAGCCTAACTCCTCATCAAGGCTTCTTTCCTTCAGTGCTGTACTGGGCTGTGGGAGAGTGTCTGCCTCTGGAGGCAGCCCTGAACTGCCAGCTGGAATCAGGCACCAGGCTCCTCCTGTGGGGGTGGCCAAGTCCTTCATCCAGCACAGCTACGAGAGGTGCTGCTCTCTCGCTCGCTGCACTTGGAGGTTGCTCAGGGCACAGGGAGTGAGCATTTGTCACTGCCCTGGTGTTGAGAGCTCTCAGCTGAGAAGGGGTGGGACCTCTGGTAGCCACAAGGCACGCAAGGACCATTTCTGTATTTTAGCTCAAATGCCTTAGAAGCACACATCATTGCAGACTAAATGGCCTCAGCTTTCAGAGCAAAACAAGGTGACATCCAGTGGCTCCGAGCATTGAGACCCTGGAAACCGCTTCTGGAATGTAGCTGTTACAGCTAACTACGAGGAGAAACTACAGGAAGGAAAAAAGCAGCTTCTGCTCCAGAGAGCAGAGGCCTCTGAAGGACAGAAGGGGTTCAGCTTCACTGTGTGCAACTCTGAGACATCTCTGTGTGCAGAAAACACAGCTGTCCCTCCTGTAAGCAGCATTACCCAACTTCCTCTAACTGCAGTCTGAAAAAAATCTGTATTTACCAACTACAGCAAAAGCTGAGGTCCTTGCAGCTCCACATACACGACTGTTTTTACCTCTCCAGCAGTAACACCAGGATACACTCCTCAAGAAAATCATAAATTGTCTTACATGCTGTAGAAAGCCCAAAACTAGAGATCTAAATAATTTTATACAGTTTGCTCTGCTAACTGACCGGTCATTTCATTTACCATGGTTCCAATTACAATGGTGTTACAGTGACTCTGCATTAATAGCTTTGGAAGATCATATGTTCTCCTGTACATTGTATTTTTTCCAACATAGTGATGTCAAATGGAATACCTCTATGAATTCAGTCTTAAGGATTAAAAAAAAAAAAAAACCACCACCAACCAAAAACCCCCAAACCCCAAATGCAGGTCAGCATTTGCGTTACAGCACAACCTTGGGCCACAAGTCACAAGTCTGTTAACCAACAGAGGCAACTTCTGACCCCTGGCATGACACACCATGTTTGGTAACTGATCTGCCCCCACTAACTGGCTTTGGATCTACTTCAACTGCACAGCTGCCTACTTCATGTCATTCCAGATGTCCTACAGACTCCTGAAGGATTTCTTCCTGGCAGAATAACCACACTCCAGGAAAGGATTTGGAATCTCTAATTTGTTGATCTGCTCATAGGAGTATAAATAGAGGCACAGACACACACTGTGCAGGGGACACTGCATATTTAAGTACTGGCTTCCACTACCACTGGCTTACAGAGTGCTCCTGTGCCAGACTGAGAAAAGGCTTTCTTCCTGCTTTGATCCAGGTGCAGATGCAGGGAAATTGAGCACTCCAGATGACAGAGTAGTGTTACATATTCCCAACTTTACATGATAATGGGCTTTGAGTCATTCACATTTCAAAATCAGAAATCACTTGTTGCAGACTTCTGAGGACTTAGCTTCATATGCTGCAGCTTTTAAAGGCCCAGCATAAACTAAGACAAGACTAAGGCTCAGCACCAAAACTCCATCCTTATATTGTTTTCTCTTACTTGAATTGCTTGTCTAGGACTAAACCTAATTTAGTATTTCCTGTACTTTGTTAACTGAATGAGAGGCTCTAAGCTAAAAATTAGAAAGGCTTTTCCATGCTTCAAAACAGTAAATCTAATTTAATTCACATTTCATACCAATACATTACAGCATATTTTACGCATATAAAGTAAAAAGATTTAAAAGGTAACCAAATTACCTAAAAGATTTTTTTTTAACAGATAATTGTTATATTAAGACCATTTACACACACACAAGATATCTCAAGTCATTATTTTTAACAAAGCATTGTATGTAGCTCATGAGGTTTATCCTTGGGGAAAAAGCATATTTTAGGAAATACTTATGTGACACTACTTTTCTTAGCTTTTGTGTTGAGCAGATACATCCCACCCTAAAAAGGCCATGACTGAACACAGTTCCAAGTAGAACAGGAAAATGTTACACCTCTGAGATGGATGGTCACAAGTTGTAGCAAACTGCTATAAAAAGCTAATGCTTAGTGACAGTCTCTGCTCCTACCCCTCAAAAATAACAGCAGCCTACACCAGCAATGACACTGTGAGGAGACACTTGAGCAGGCTCTGGCACAAGGAGTTGCAGGTAGAGCCCTAGGTCCATGCTTAGGCTCCGGAATGACCCATGTGTCTGACACGGGGTACGCTGTGCACAGGGCACGGTCACAGACTCCTGTGAACACACCAGTCCCAGCGCCACAGCCAGGTCAGCCATTCCTTCCCATCTTCCCACACAGTCAAAGCCCATTCTCCACTCCATCAGGACTCCCCAAGGCATCTCCCCAATTCACCTTTCCCTTAGTGAAGTTACTCACTATGACAAAGACTTTAACTTCTTGTCCATCTGAAACCTTCACATTCTCGGCTCGTCAGGCGCTCTGCCTCGCGGCCAAACTTGTGCCTCCGAGCCTCAGCAAAACACCCGGTCATTCCAGCCAGGGTGCAGCTCTGGCCATCCCCCACAGGCCGCCTACGCTTCGTGCCCCAGCTGAATGAGGTTTGCTGTAATATCAATTCATCAAGCTCACGATCACTTCCAAGTGATGGTTCCCTGCCAGCCCTGCCCAGCAACAAGGTGCACCTGACCCTCTTTATCTCCTCTCACTGAAACACACAGGCTGAAAATTACATATTACTTACCACCTGAGCACTGAAGTTGTTAAAGGTTCAAGGTTATTTGAAGACAGAGTAGACATTTAAGTGAGAAATAGAGAGAATGTCAGCCAGTTACAGTGACCATATAGAAATGAAGAGAGGGAAAAGAAATGCCTCCAAGTTGTTTGATTCTCAACCGAACATTGTTAAATATGTACCTCCTTTTCTCTACACACACAGCTTCCTTGATTTACATACAAAAGTGAATAGGAACAATACCTCTCATTAAAAGAAAAAAGGAGCAAGCGAAAGTAAACTGAGTAAGTCAGCACAGACCAGAGGTGAGGGCAGCAATAGCAGAGCTGCTGGGGTCGGCAGTCGCCGGGCTTACCTCGCTGCCAAGGGTGCGGGACACCAGGCTGCGCTGTGGGGACCTCGGTCCTGAGGGGGAAGCACGGTCCATCAGGCCCATTAAACCTTGTCTCGGTAGCCCTACGAGCCCTCTCTGGCCACAAGGCGAGCCGATGCCACGGCGGCTCCTCTGCAGCCCCAGAGCGGCCCTCCTGCCACCTGCGCCCCGATGAGCCCACCCTCACCCCCAGCGGGCCGGCAGTGAGGGGCAGGGACGGCGCAAACCCGCCCCGGTGCCGCCGGCCCGGGCCCGCTCCCTCCCGCTGCCCTGAGGCGCTGCCGCTTCCCGCCCTCAGGGGCTCCACAGCTGCGGCTGAGGGGCCTCGCCTCAGGCGCCGCTCCCCGGGCTCGGGCCCGCGCGCGTGGAAACAGACACACACCCGTCCTGCTTTGCAAAATTTTATTAGCAAATCAGAATAACAAATATCTCCGCTATTTTTGACAGTCTGTACTATTTCCAGACACCGAAAAAATTTTTAAAAGTCAGTGTTTCTCTTAATAAAAATATAGGTAGATTAAAAAACATCACCACTAAAATAAGAATAAAAATAGCCAAATAGCCATACTTTAATAAAAATACTTGTGGGTTTTTGTGGGGTTATTTTGTGTTTTTTCTTTTTTTTCCCCCAGCCTATCACGTCATTTCTCTCCAGGTTCCCTACTGCAAAACACAGAATAATACACGGAAAATAGATTTTTCTCTCCCAGCAAAGCAAATTCTGTAACACAAATTCTTTTAATGTTCCCTTTCCTTCCCTGCCTTTTGGGGTTTTTTGCCCCTTAATGAAAGGAACCTGTAGGTTGTTGTTCAAAACCCCCCGAGGGTGAAGTATAACCCCTGCGGGGAGCAGGTGTCCTGCTGCCGGTGCTGGGAGCAGCACAATCGCACCGCGCCTCCCTGAGGGGGCTGAGCTCTCCCCTCACGGAACAGACAGGGCGATCAACACAGAGACCACAGCTAGGGAAACACCGTAAAACTTCTAATGAATCACAAACATTAGTATGGAGAACAAGAGATTCCCAGCGTGCTCCTACCTGGAACAGTCAGGGAATAGTTTGGCTGGACACGAGTGCTGCGTGTTGTGGTTTCTGCGCAATGAAATTGCTCGGGAGCCGTGTGGAGTGACTGAGTGCCAGAGAGAAAGGCCTGGCCTCAGCTCACCTGGGCACAAAGATGACTGAAGACCATGAGCTGTCTGTAATGTCTTTGTTAAAACACCATCTTATATCTTTATAAAGGTAGAATTAATAAGCCAGAGCTTCACACAGCCTTGCACTCCTCTGTCTGCCTTTCTGCTGTCCCATCTTTCTCAATAGTTGCTAGGATTTTACATGAGAATGACCCCATCTCCATGAGAGCACAATCCTGATCCCACAACCTAACACCTATTTTAACCAGGGCTTAATTTTCCGAAGTGCAATTTACATACACATCCCACAATCTCAAATTTGGAAACTAAAGGTGTTTTTAAAGTCCAGAAATTCGGATAAATACCACTGGCTTGGAGTCTGTTTGGTTTTCCATATCCTTGGGAAAGCAGGAAGTAAAATCTGGTAAGTAAGCTGGGCAGCTTTTTATCCAAATATATCTTTTTAGTGTTCTTTTTATGAAAGATTCCCTCTGGACACTGCCATCATTTAAGCCCAGTTGGCAACTTGGCCCCACACAGCCCCTTGCTCACCTTCCCCTGGCCCTGGTGGGGATGAGAATTGTAAAGCAAACTTCGAGGGTTACTTTGAGATAAGAACAGTTTTGTAATTGAACTAAAGCAAAATATTACAGTAATAATTAATAATGGAAAGGAAAAAAGAGGAATAAAACCCAGAAAAGACAAGTGACGCACAACACTGTTGCTCACTACCCATTGACCAATGCCCAGCCCATCTCTGAGCAGTGACCTGTGGCTCCCAGCCAACTCACCCCAGTTTACATTCTGAGCATGTCATTCCATGGGCTGGAATATCCCTTTGACCACTTTGGCTCAGCTGTCCCTGGCTATGGTCCCTCCCAGCTTTTTGTGCACCTCCTCACCAGCAGAACATAGCAAACTGAAAAGTCCTGACTTAGGGTCTTAGCAACAACTAAAACATCAGCATATTATCAACAACACTATTCTCAGACTGAATCTAAACCACAGCACTGTACCAGCTACTAAGGAGAAAATGAACTCTATTCCAGCTGAAATCAGGACACACTGAAACCTCGGGTTTCCCTGTTACTGCTCCCTCTTAATACATACATTACTACCACACCTTTGGAGCATTCTGTCTCAAGAATCAAAGTTCAGAAATACACCTTTTAATTGAATATGAAGAGAAGCCCATGCCCTGCACCTTATCCCTTGACCAAGCACGTCATAGGCAGCACAAGATATGAAATAAAAAGAAATTAAATAAATAGTATAAAAGTGCAGTGCCACATTTGCAGAAACACTCACTCTTCAGCTTCCACAATTCATATATCCACATTCTCTTTCCTTTCCTGCAACTTTCCCAGTCCAGGATCACCTCCATGTCCCTCTCATTCTCATTCCTCTCCACTGCTTTTTTTCCTCCCACCCCCTCTTTCATTTTATGTTTCTTCCATCAAATCCTACTTTCTGCTTCTTTCCTCCAAAGCTTCTCTTAACATGTCCTTCCTTTCACAGAAATAATTTCTTATCAACTGCATTTTAGTCTTGAACTAAGCAAGGATACAAAGTTACAAAAAAATGTAGCATATTTTTATTTCTTAGAAACTGGAAGCCATCAAAATTAAGCTGATACTAGTTTTCAACACCAGTTCACACCTTCTGCTGTAAAACCTCAGCCTAGAGGTGACAAGTGTAAAGCTAAACAAAACCAGTTTCCTCATCTATCTATAGTTTCTAATAGACTTGCTTTCTGATTTTTAGTTTATTAAATGGCAAAATAAATAGGAATTTCTAACAGCAAATACATTCAATGAAAAAATACCCTATGCACATTTTTTGGTACCAATTGAACAATACTGGCTTAGAAACTAATATAGTTAAAATGATGTAACTTCCCTGTGCAAAGATGTTACATCAATATCAAAGTGCTTATTTCCTCAATTTTGGATACAACCCCCTGAATAAAATACAGATGTCTGCAGTCTGGGTTACATGTAAACAGCACCTATAGAAATAGGTGTTAACAAGTCTCCAATTTGCTGACAATAAATAATATTGACAACAATAACGAAGTCTAATAAAGACTATTTCTTCACATGCCTTAGGTTTTTAGATACCATTTTTTTGGTGAGGCATCCTGTCATCATTCTGTGAAAATGTTGTACTTGGGTGCATGTAAATCACTACAGAATTTTTTTCTCTTTTTCATCCAAAAATTGCCTTGGCCTACCTCAGTGCCACAGTCAGTTGTACTTACACTGACAATGGGAGTTGTGCTAGTCCTCAGCCAGAGACAATGGCCAGAGCACAGTTCTTGTTGCATTTCTGAACTGTTTACTGCCAGGTTCACAAAATCAAGGTTATGATATGTAATGGCATTTTGATTTTCTCTTCATTGACAGCAATAACAGAGTACTGCACACAGCTAACAAAACCTGTCAGATATCTGCCATCAAATATTTATGCTATTAACAAATATAAAAATTTCATTTAAAAAATTCCTTAAGACTCACTCGCTATTTCCCTGACTGAAATAATAATGCACACAGTCATAACCACTGTGCGGAATGTGAATCATTCTGCAGTAAAAGAATATCAGTAGAAACCCTACACCCTGAGTGCAGTCGACATCACAAATAGACTGAAGTATCACTGAAACACTCAACATATAAAAGCACTCCAGCCAGTGCTTGTGCTGTAGCATTTCCCTGGGAATCCCTATTCCCAATTTTCTAAAATGCTCAGTAGGCATTTAAGACCATCATCCAGCTGTTGGTGTAGTTTGAGAAGCAAGAAGCATCATACCAAGGACTCAGACAAGAAGTCCAAGTCTGCTGCCAGGGCTGCTTGCTTCAGCAAGGATGAAAGCTTCCTGTCTCCTGCCCATGGAATTCTCATCCCGTTATGATATGCTGCTTCTCCTCTGAAGAGGGGCTTTTCTTTGTGAAAGATCCTCACTGTCACTTTCACAGTTTCTCTGAAATAGAAAGGCCACAAAGTCTCTGTCATGTAAATGAGATACCATGCTCTTAAACATGCTAATATTATCAGTGTCATCTATTGAGAAGAGCAGAGCTCATAGAGCCCTCACAGTTTCACTCCAGAAGGTCACAGGCAGTGCCGGGGGTCCCCCACCCTCCCTCACAGAGCTGGGCACAAGAGCAGTGAACTCCCCTGTGCCTGCTCAGATCTCAGTCACACCCCATGGGGACAGCCATGGGATCCAAACGTCATCTGCAGGCTCCTTGCTGCTCCTTTACACAATAAATGTGGTTAGCCCCTAGAAGGTCTATCATGTCACTGTCTCTCCCTGCACAAGACTCCTGTCACAGCAACAGAACATACAGCAGCACTAAAGACACAAATGATGCCATGGTGCCATCTGGTTTTGCACTCCAAGCCACTGCTGGCCTGTTGGGCTGTGCATCCATGTAAGGACAGAAAAAATGACTGCACAGTAAAACTGGTTCTTCTCTTCCTCCCGTGTAAGGAATGTACCTACCGAGCTCTCATCTTGTATTAGGACCTTCTTCACCAGAGAACGCGACAAATGGTTGCACAACGAGACGATACGGTATGAAAGCTGTGGAGAGAGGCCAAAAAACAATTTGACCACACATACCCAGTGCAGAAATATCCAAATATTTCATTAATTTACTGCCTATTACAGTTTTACATTCAAGCTCTATCTTGCCCTCTGATCCCATCAGGCTTGGGAAGCCACATGTGAGAAGGATTAAAGGCTTGTCATACCTTCCATCGCCTTCTAGCATATTGCCTTTTGAAGTTTTCCATGTTAACAACAGATGATTTCCGAACCAAAGCCTGTTGCTTGTCCATGGGCTGGAAGATAAAAGAGCAATTTTATTGTTCAGCTCCCTTTGTACATAAAATATGCAAGATACCTGATGTGCACTGGAGCTGGCTGAAAGGATGCTGGGGAAGCTGCGGATTCATACAGGTAAAAGCAGAAGAAAAAGAATTAAATCTAGCCCACTCAGAGCCTAGACAGGACCCTTTTGATCTCAAATAAAACCCTAAAACTAGAGGGTGCTAAGGACATGATTTCACTTTGTAAAGTTGCTAAGGTGCTTCTCAGTGCACACCTGCCTCATCTCCCTTTTCTCTGGATGACACCACTGTAATAAAATGGGACAAAGTTAGCTGTCACGTAGTATTAGTGACAAGGATACATGCTATCTGAAAACAATCCAGGTTTGTCCTTTAATCACAGCCAGAGTATGACAGCACAAGGCATTGACACCCTAGCAATAAAATAATTGCAATATCTGACTATGGAAAAATAGGAACAAAAAAGAATATAGGTCAGAATTCAGACATGTGCCTAGCATTTTGGATGTCAACCTGGTGTTAAGGAACAGATGTTCCACAAATCCTGACACAGTCCTTCTGAAAATGAAGCACATTTCAATTCCAAAAGCACATCAAAATTTGCATAAACCATAAAACCACATCTGACAGATTGAGAGAAAAAATGGTTCAAAACCTGATCAGGCAAGAGTGAAAAGAGAAAGGCCAGGAATCAGCCCTTCAAAGATTATGGAGTGACAACCATTCCAGCTGTTCTGATCTGCATATGTGGGAGGTGTATAACACAGAAATATTTGTACTGAACTGGACTGTAATGCAACCAAGCCATGTACCTGAAGGAGCAAGAGTACCAAAGGAGAATAGAAAACACATCAGTGAGGATTTAAACATCTTTTTCAGCAAAATAATTTAAAATGTTTCAGACAACAACTTCACTTTTCTCATCAAATGCTGCAGGTTTAGCATTGTTGCAGGTATCTCAGCAGCCATTCAAGGAGCCAAGCTATCATCTGGGCCTCCTTCTCATTTAGACGAACACACCATTTGCATTCAACAGAACTGGGACATTTAAGCATTAAATGTAATTTTCTCATGCTTCAAACAGCCAGTATGGTGCAACAGGTGAGCAGAAATCAATTTGAAGTGGAAAAAATGTCACTGGCTAAATGTCAGCTGTACAATCATTATGAAAAATTTCCCAGTGCCCTTTCAGCAGCAGAACCATCACCAACTCTAAATAACTCCCTTTACTGCAGACTGCTAATAACCACCTCTCCATTTTAAGTACCCTGCAACCCAGTGACCTTGCCATTCTCTCAATCATCAGGATCTCTTCTCAAAAGCAGTGTGTGATTAGCCTCAAAGATCAAGTCACAACAACATTACCCTCACCCAAACATGCTCAGGAACAAGGTGGCCTCACTTAATGCTCCTTCTCATCGTGGCAGTGCATTTGTTCATAAAGAAAATCTATATGAACAAAGAATATGAGATGATGGCTGATGGGAGGCAGACTGTCTTTGTTGAGAGTGTCTTCTGCAAATTCTAACTCTCACTAGGCTTTAAGTTACATTTTAGGAATTAAAGCTCTCCCCCTCACAATAAAATCCTGTGTTCCAGTTCCCCTGGACAGTTTTTAATGGGTCTTCCAGCTCAAAGGAACCTGCAAAAGCATTCTGAGACAATAAAATATTGACACATGCAAAATTCTCAATAATGTTTGTCACAGTAGAGCACAGGTCTCCCCAGCCATCAACGCCAGCTTGCCAGGGTCACACCCTGGCTATCTACACTACTTTGAAGCTTTTGAAAATTTCACATATTGTGGCAAGAACAATGCCACAGAAAGCACATCCAGTTTCCATCCTCCTTCAAGTACAATGATGGGAGCAACAATATCCCAAGTGAACAACTGTTTTCACAGCTCTGAATTTGCATCAGCCTCTGCAGGTCTTTCTGAGGATACGGCAGTAATGGGTCTACCGTGCTCTGCACAAATTGGATGAGAGTATGCTTTTATCTTTTTGTCTCCAAGTAGGAAACATTATTCTTAATCATGTTAGGAACAACAACAATTCAATTTATTTAGGTCATTAACTCCTCCACAAATGGAGGAGAGATGGGGCAGTGAAAGATATACTGTAATGTATATATGTAAAGATTCATTCTAGCTGGACTTGAGCTGTTACCTCACTGATTCTTGTAGATCCACAACAGTCACCTTGCAGCACATGCCCACAGAAACTTTGCATGTTTTTCAGTCACTAACCATCAGGGATCAACTGCATCCTGCATAAATAACTATTTATTGTGTTCAAAAACAAGATTGGTACATCTGTGCGTATTAATACAGTATAACCAAATTATTTCTTTGAAATAAAAGACAGCAGGGCATGATTCAAGGTTGGGTCAACTTTTCTTTTACTTTTTAAAACCTAAGAAAAAAAATCTTTATAGCAAGAACACTAGTCTCAAATGCCATACCATAGATTAAGTTAGTTGTAGCTTTGTAATCTTCTTCACTGTAGAAAACAAACCAGAGGACTATGTTATCACTTAGTCACAAATTGACATTTGCACTGTAAAATTACACAGTCATTTGATCATTACAAGTTCCCAATGGTGTCTTTTGAATAGGATTTCTTTGGTATAGGACAGGAAACTCAGCTGTTTACTAATCCTTTAGTTTAAAATTCAGCTTACCTTTGATGGTGAAAGAGTTCCCCCTGCACAACTGCCCTAAACACTAATCCCAACATTCTTCATTGGCAACCATTTCACAGAGAATTTCCACAGTACTAGCTAAATGTTAAATCACTACATCGTTTGCTTTATTTCACAGGACAGATTTAACCTTTGCAAATATTTCTCTCATAAGGTGTATAGAACTGCCTGCAGCAGGGCTACACAACTGTTTCCTTCAGCCAATCAAAGATGCTATATGGGGATTTTTATTAGTTTCCAGGCACCCAGTTTCTAGTAAGTACAGACTGACTTATTCTTTATTCCACATTAATTACCTAGTAATCTCTAGGAACTGTAATACAGGATCCAGAGTAAAATACAGGCAATACCAAAAGCTTTGGTGTTACATGTGTCCATACCACTGTGATAATCTTGTTGCAAGTTCAGACACTAAACATGGGAAAAAAAAAAACAACTTCAACAGTACAAACCACTGGGAGATTATGGCTTTGGTCAGCACCTTGTGCAATACATCAGGACTTCTACTTTGATTCTAGGTCATATTTTTGAGTAGAATCTATGCACTGGAACCTTTTTAAGCTGATGTACATTGAAACAAGCAGCAAACCCTGCACCTAGCCTGATCTCAGTGTTACTGATGGGATCCTGTCACATCAAGATTCAACCCTGCAAGGAATTCTTCACAGCGAGATCTATTTAACAGCTCCATTAGCGATTCATTAATATCTTTGTTGAAAACAGAGTCAAAGTTTCCATTGACACAGGCTTCATTTTCCAGTTGAAAACTGCTCATTAAATCCTGTATCCACTTGAGTTCCTCGGAAAGTTCCTGTCTGAGGGATTCGTAGTGGTTCTGCAGCTCACTGTACTTCCCGGACACGCCCGCGAGACTGGCGCCGACAGCCTTGATGTCATCGTGCAAATGTCTTTTCAGGGACTCCATTTTACGGTATTCATACTTCAGCTGGGACAGCTTGTGCCTCACGCTTTCACTCTCTTCTTTATACCAAGCTTCTTTCTCATTATAAATGGAAAGCAGAGCATCCATGTCCTCCTGCAAGGAATCGTGGGACGCAGCCAAGGAGTTGCAACCCCGCTCCATTCGGGAAATGTCCTCTACAAGGCGGGCAAAGCGCTCGAAGTTGATGTAGGTGTTGTTGGGGGGCATGCTCGTGTGGCACTTTATGGTGTACTCCCTCAGGCGTTTCGTTTTCAGCTGCGTGTTCTCAACCTTCTTGTTCTCCTGGACTTTGGTTTCATCTCTCAGCTGGTGAGTCGTCAGACAGAGGAACCAATATTACTGAACATTTACAAGACTGCAGCAATTCAAAAGCTCTACACAAAGGATGCAGCCTGGGCTTCCACAATGCTGGGAGATTCTCTGCTCACACAGATTTTCCTTCATGCATTTGATTAAAAGAAACAAACACCAAACACACAAGCCTAGAACTGAATGTGACAAGTGATGTGCATTCATTCCAATGTGATAAGTGCAAATAACATGGCTGCAACTTATTTTCATGCTAATTTTTAGCAGTTAACAGTATCAAAACTATCGATATTTGTACGAGGAAAAACAACAACCCTGAAACCACTCCAATTAATGTTTTGTGCAATGCAAAGCAAAAACTGAATTTCAAAAATCCTCATTAGTCATGCTGAGACTAGCTAAATGTATTTTCAATAAGAGACTTATCTACATAAGCAAGCAATGTTTATGATGAAAAAATACATAGACACACAAATGTAAGCAAACCAGAACACATTGTACAGCAGTTCTCTCTTGAGAGAAATTATATTTTCCATTTTGATTGCAGTCAACTCTCAATCCAAGAAAGCACTAAAGCCAACACAGAGTATATGCCCATGCAAACAGAGAAGAATGGAAAAATGCAAAGCCCAGTCCAATATGGGATACTGTAATGTGCAAAAAACATCAGAGCTTTGTTACTCTCTTTTTGAAAGTTATGATAATAAAAGAAGTATTTTGCAGAAATCCAAGGATTTGGTCAGACCCAACCAATTTCCTCCCAATCTCTTTGAGTCACCCAGCATCACAAAGTACAAAGGGGGCAGTTTTCCATTTAACACACCAGTAAGAGTGAGAATATGATCTCTGCTTTGCTCATGGAAAAAACCAAGATCTGTTTCTTTATTCAGTCTTACCGTTATCCATGGATGAGAAAGAGCTTCCTGAATCGTAAGCCGCTTCCTAAAAAATAACACAAAAAACCCCAAAGACTTGAATAAAAAATACTTGGTACACAAGTCCATTGACCCACACTTCTCCCAGGCTTCCTGCAAAGCATTTATCAAGATAATTCCAAGACAAACCCTCAAATTTCAGGGTTATATTTCTCCCTGAGGCACACTGCTTGTGTGCAGTTTAGTTACTGTTCTAAACTTCAGTAGGTAACTGTCCTTACTCCACACAATTTCAATTCTTCATCAAAATCTACCTGTACTGTAGTGCACCCTTCCATAAAAAGTAATATAACATTCCTTTGTTTTGTTTATCCGACATGCTTAGAAAATACATTCTTGCTCTACACCTTTGATACGACTGTGTCTGAATCAACAGTAATTATACCAGAGGTATTCAACACTAATTATACCAAAGCTGTCCTTTGGAACATGGTATTACAGCACTGCAGGAGCTGTTGTTTCCTGAAAGCAACATTTCTGAGAGGAATACTTCAAACCTAATCAAAGTGGATCAAACCTAACTTCTTTCTGCATTGTAGCAGTTTGGTGAACAGCACGTTAAGAGCACTGAGAATCAAAGACAGAAACACAGCATTGCACAGGCACCATGTCTGTACACGGGACAAATATCAACATCACTGACTTCTCCTTGGAGCTGCTAGACCTGTGCAAAGCTCTCATCCTACTCTACCCCACACTGAGGCCTCATGATTTTCAGAAATCTTGACTGAAGAGCAATTTCTCTCTCATAGCTATTTTCTCCCCTAATGAAGCCATTAGAAAGAACCACAATGGTCTGACTTTCCTCCAGGACAAAGAAGGTTACAGGGAAGGACATGCTACTTCTCTGTGCATTTTATTAAAAGCAAGAGAAAATACAAAACAGGACTGTGGTTCCTGTAACCTGGGAACAAAGATCTGCATAGCTGTCACACAAACTCCAGGTGACTGCCACAGACACAGAGACTTAGAACAACTGCATATCAGCACATGTAGTAATTTTCTGGTATTGCACCACTGGGGCATATTCTGGGATGATACAACCTCCTTGCAAGTAGTTCATAAGTGTCTGAAATAGTGGAGTGGTAGTTAACCTGAACTCAAGATTCTGCACACCATTTTCAGCCTTTCAGTTACACCCTATTGTGCCAGCTTGACTCAGGTGAGAATTCAGTCCTGAACACGGCATGTAGCTGAGGAGATTTGGTTCCTCTCCTCAGGGTTTCTGGGTGTAGTGATTAACTAGGGGCACAGCAGCATCCTCCTGTCTTGCTCTTGAATGGCAATACGCCCTGCAAGAAAAGCTTCTTCACTTGTCAAGCCACATTTCACCAGGTTTATTTCAGAGACAGATGGGTCTTTCTGAATATTTGCTTACCGTGTATCTTTCACCAGTAGTTTCTGAATAAAATCTTTTGCCAGGTCACTGGTATTGCTGAAAAATTCTTCATCAAAATCATAATTCACAGCTGTGATGTTGGCAAGTGTTTCCTGTTTAGTTTCTCCAAGGAAAGGTGATGCACCACTAAGCCTAGATAAGCCAGAAAGAAGAATCAGTTGGAAAAATAAACAGCAGAAGTCCCCTAATGAAATTACAGTGACCATGAAATATACTCTTAGGACTTTTGTGGCTCTTGTGTTGGAGCAGCTCTGCCATGTAGGAAAAAACAGAGCCAGCTTTGGCTCACTGCAGCTGTGGTTATGAGCCAGACTTGCCTTGGAAGTCTCTAAGGCAGCAGTAATGCATGCACACAGAGAGAAATGCACAGATTATCCTTTCCCAGGAGTCTCATTTAAGTCATTGCTAATCAAACTAGGAAAAGTTTCAGCTGAGGAGAGCCTCTACCCCTGTGCACCCACAAAGACTACCAGGCTGAAGCTTCTATAACCTTCAAGCAGATAAAGCAGTGTTTCTACAGATTTTCTTCAGGTAGGAAAAGCTCTGCCCCTACTTCTTTTCTCTCTGCAAAGCTACTGATGAGTTCCCTGCACAGTGGGTTCAACCAAGAGACCTTTCTCAGCTGGAAGCAAAATATGATGTGTGATCAGAAGCCAGGCACGTGGCCTTGCCTAGGGACGAGCTCCACTGGGGAGGTAGAGCCATGATGCTCAGTAAAAGGAATCCATAAGCAAAAGGGCTTTGGGTGAAATAAAATCCAACTGGTTTGGAAATCTTGTGAAAAACACAAAATTTCATTCTGTGGCACCCTGCAAGAATATAATGGAGACAGCATCGTAATAAAACACCATTTCACAATCTTTACTTAAGAAAAAGCTTTCCTCCTGCTTTCCCTCTCAGCTGTGACTGTCGACCTTTATTGTTGATGACTCTGTACCTCTGCTCCATAAAACTCGTGTCAGAACAGAGTCATCCCAGACCCCTCCTGCCCTGCCCTTCCTCCAGGCTCCTCCCCCAACACAAAGGGATGCTGACTTGCAAAAGCCTGGTTTACAGGAAATGTTATTTATACCAAGGAAATTGATCTCACCCCTTTTTATAATCTTCTGGGCTATTATTGTGCTTATCTATTAAGTCCAGCTTTGATAACATAGTTTCAGGATGCAGCAGGCTCAAAACAGGACTGCAGCAAACTCCAGGGAACTAAACTGAGGTTTTGAATACTAAACCATTTGCTTACATGATCCCACTCTCAACAGACTTTTTACCCTGTTTGCATTGCCACCACCAGGTTAACTGGGAATACTGGGGGATAAGCCCAAAGTTATATTGGACCACCCAAACCTTTCAGCCCAATCCCAGCTCCCACATGTGGTTTTATCCACAGAATAAACACTTGAGTGCACAAACTGCTTCCTCCCCCTCTACAGTCATACAACACCACCAAAGCATCTGACACAGCAAGACAGCATGAGTAAGGTCCTCCAGTTGTCTTTGATGCAGTAAATTTCATCCCATATACCACAGTCAGTCTCAATGCTTTAAGGGGTTTTACATACTTCCTCTTAAGCCTTGGTTGCATTTCTGCTGGCCACAAAGAAGGCTACAAGCAGGCACCTCTCCACAGACCATGGGCTTTGTTCCAAAACTGAAGCTTGGAAACCTTCCCTAGGGCCTTGCTTTCTTTTCCCTTTCCCCAAATTATGCCATGAAACAGCTGTAATTCCACCTTCTGGCCCTTTGTTGGAAGCCAAAATCAACAGTGCTCTATTCTCTGATTTTTTTTCTTTTTTTCTCTTTGGGACTCAGTTTTGAAATCTGTGAAATGGGTGGATTCTGAAATCCTAATATCCAATGCAAATAGCTTTTGTCATATCCTGACTCAGTGCCTGTAAACATGTACCAGCAAACCTCAGTAATAAAGGCTCTGCCCTTACAACCCACTGAATCACTCCAGAGTTACTGAATTGAGGACTTGGATGCATTTTGATCTCTACACCTGATGATGACATCCATTTGATTGCTGCCACGTTTGCTAAAGTAGGTGCTCTCACAGACCCACCCCACTTATTCAGAACACTGCTGAGCAAAAGGCTTTAAAATTAAGAGGCAATATGAGTTGAAGGCATGCAAATTTCTAGTCCACAGCCTATCATGCAAGCTGATCCCTCTCACCATAAAAAGTGTGCTCTTTTATTCTGATCATTTGTAGGGAGACATTTTTCTACCTTAATGATCATGGCAATCATTAGTAGCCAAGCAGGTAAAACAAATCTCCTGTGCTGGATGCAGTACAGAAACTGCTCCATTATTCTGCCCCAGCACTGACCCCTCAGTGCAACAGGAAAACCTGAAGAGCAGCTGGCTCTGTGCATCACTAATCACATGTTAAGTATTCCCACCTGCTTAACCTCAACTCTAAGTTTTCCTCTCATCAAATAGGAACACCCATTTTACAAATTTATGAAGTTTAATGTCCTGGCAAGTACAGGTGTGTCAGTGAAGACCCGAGTGCTGATAAAAAACAAGGGTCTGGACAGTATTTTAAACCCCAGCTCAGCCAGTATCCCAAATGTTTCTTTGCACTGCAGGAAAGAAGGGAATTAGTTGCCCTGAATCTGATTCCTCAGATCATACCTCTCTTTTACAGCTTTTGGGGTCTAACCCTTGTGTATAGGCCAAGACTTATTTTCCACACTTGTAAGACAATCCTTCCCCTTCAAGCCTCTGTACTTGTCCTGACCCCTGAGCTGTGTAGTGCAAATCTAATACAACAGTCCACCTTCTTTAAGTTTGGCAGCAAGTGATTCCTCTGAGTATCCTAAGGATCAGCTGAAGGCCAGGGTGAGACATCCCCAGCATACAGTATCCACTTCCTGCTCCCCAGGACTCACAGGAGCTTGGTTTCAATGGAAGCAGTCAGGATCAAGGATGACTGATCACTCCTGTAAGTCTCATGTCAAATGAGAGGAAAAGCAAGGAGTGCTGCTCCTCTGTTGCATGCATCCCTTGTCACACAAGCAGTTCCCCAAATTGTCAAACTCCATCTTAAAACTCTTGACTGCTTGTCCCCAGATGCCCACAGAAACTCATTTCTTTGAGAGCCTGAGCATGTCATAATTCCCTCCTTTTATTTATTCATCACCAGTTGACACGCTTTTCTTCTAAAGACTATCTGTATCTAAAAAGTATTCTGTGATCTATTTTTCCTTCATGCTTACCGACTATAATGATATCCCCAACCAACCTTTGCTATACTAGCTTTAACAAACCCTTTTTTTCTCCTGTAAGTTGAATTCTCAGTTCCCAGGGTCAACTTCTCTGCTCCTTTTTCAGCTTAAATTCACCTTTTTGAAATGGGTGATGTTATTTATGCATAATAATCTAGACTGCTGCATTTACAAGCAAATAAAAACTTCCCTGTTTCCACCTAAAATAACCCAACCCATAAATGGCACTGTTACACTTTCTGTTTCTATGCTCTCACACTGGTAGCTCATAGTCATTTCAGGAGCAATTAATACACTTGGCTTTTCCATCCTCTACCATTTAGAACTGATGAGATCCCATAAGAAGCAGAAGTGCCCAGTGATGCCAGGGACATTTGTTTTTCTTCTGCTCAGAATGCCCTCATCTTTTACCCCTTATTTTAAATTGAAAAGGCTGCAGGATAACCCCTGTCCTTTAGACAAACCCCTGCCCACCCCATGTGTGCAGGTCCCTAAATGACTGAAGGCAAGAACTGTTCTGTACTAGTGCAACAGAGCTTTAGGAACATTTCTACAGGAGTGAACCTGTTGTACTCACAGTATGTAGGTGATGACTCCTATGCTCCTAAAAAACAAAAGACATTAATTTCAGGGTTTCTACATGACCAGTATTTTTCTTAATGTGCAGAAAATCAAAAAATCAATAGTAGCTGCAATAGAGGCAGGAGAGCCATTGTGGCTTTAGATAACTGCTAACATCTCTTACAGAATGGGGTTTCAGGGAAAAAAAAAAATTACATATAACATCAGGTAATGTGCATATTTGAAGCCTCTGTGTATTTCTACTCAGTGGGTACTTACTACAGTGCATATATGAAACACAAAGGGAACAGAAGCAAGGATGTTTTATTTGGGGTGACCTCTTTTGCCTGCCTTCCCAGCAGACAACATTAGTAGGCAGGTCTCCTCTGCATGAAGTGCTCTTATAAATAAAGCTGTCACAGGCTCTGCAGGAGCATGTTTCCTTCTAAGAGTGCTCCTCTTGTGGACAGTGGCAAACAGTTAACTCTGTAACTGCCATCACTCCAGTTTTTCAATGTAATTTTGCAGAAATTAAATGCTTATCTTTTAATTAAAAAGAATATATAAAAATGGAATGACAGAACAAAGAGTCATTAACTGTATTTAAGGTTTTTTGTTTTGTTTTTTTCATTTGTTGCAGTGCAATGGATTCTATTAAGAGCAAAACAGGAAAAAGTAATTGTAGAGTAACCTGGAAAAATAGGTACAAACACATTACAAAACTTACCACATGTCTGCAGCTAGTCCGAGTGGTTCATAGTTTACAATTTCTGGAGCTGTAAGAAACATGTAATCAAACCTCAGCAACTGAGGTAACAAATTTTTACCAGGCTGTAGTAGTAGGCCAAGAATTACCAAGAGGGGGAGAGGGGAAAGTTAGTTACAGAATACATTGTTTGTAATTTTGTAGCCCAAATAGGAGATCAAGTTCACAGTTGTTCAGAAGAGATTATGTAGAGTAACTGAGTAACTTGGAGCATAATGCAACTGAAGAAAAAGGGTAAAGCAGACATTATATAGTAATTATAGTGCAAATTACAACAAATAACAGATTATTTCACCTCCCAAGAATTCTGCTGCCCCTAAGCATGAGCTTTTGTTTTGTTTTTTAACTGGTGCCATTACAGCAAGTTTGTAAAGGCCAGTCAGAAAGAGCCCTTGAGCAAGAGATTGAAATTTCTTGCCAGACTACATTGCTACCCATGTCAAACTCTATTATCTTTAAAAGAAACATTGGAAAACATCCCAATACAAGACTGCATGCAAGAGAAAAGAGCAAGGGTGAAACAAGTTGAAAAAAAATTATCTGTGACCACTGTGTTTAACTGGAATATTAATTACAATTCTCTAACCACCCCCCAAACAAACCCCAAAATAGAAACTAGTAGAAAGGAGTAGGATTAACCTAAAATCCAATCGAGACAGATTAGAATTATGACCAGTGAGGAACAAAAAGAGAACCACATGGAAAAATGTAAGGGGAGATGAGAGTACTCAGCAGGTGTGCTGTGTGAGGTAGTTTTACTTAGAAAGCAACGACAGAAATACCCATGTAATTCTGACTCATGTATCACAATGCAGAGATCTACTGACCCCAGGCAACAAATAAAAAAGATTATAATTTGTATTTGCAGAGTTTCACAATCTCAATCCTGAATTTACATCTCTAAATATTTATTTGGCAGCAGCCTACTCTCACAGGAGTAGCACATCTAGTTTACAGAAAGCACCTTTGCCTATTCCAGAAAAATAAAGTAAACTTCTAGATTTAAGTTTCTTTGATCGAAATAAGATTAAAACTATTTCTATCCTTCAATTTTTAACTTTGACAAGTTGTCTCGACTTCTTCTGGAATTTGCAATACAAGACAAAGGAACATGTCACTCACCTACAAATTCTGGAGTTCCAAATATGTTTTTAAATTCAACTCCATCTTCTATTTTGTGAGCCAGGCCAAAGTCAATGAGTTTGATGTGTGGAATAGGGATATTCTTGTCTAGAAGCATAATGTTTTCAGGCTAAAAATAACAAAAGGTAGATCTATGTTAATAAAATATTAATATCTTGGAAAGTAACAGCATTTTCAAGTGCTTTTTTTTCCTTTACATATACAACACCATGGAACAAGAAAGACATACCTGTGCTTAACCATTTACAGTTCTTTTGATAAAGGTAGCAGGCAGCTGAAGCAGTTCAGGTTTTTGGTGCAGACAAAATGCCACTGCCTGACCCTGACTGAGAGCTGCACAGCTCAATATTTTTGCTGACAGCAATTTTACTGCTCTGTTCTTGGAATTTACACTTCACAATATCTGCCCAGTTGACTCTATACTGTATTGTAAGCCAATGGAAGATGTTTTGTTAAATTCTGAACCTGTTCAGGGAAGAAAAAATTATCTTCTCTATGAGACTAAATTCACAGCTACAAGGCCAGGAAAGATCCAGGATTTACCAGCTGAACAGTCCAGAAAATGGGAAGAGTTGGGAACAGAGGTCATAGATCATACATGACAGCAAGCTATTAAAAGAACATGTGGCATTCCTCATAACATTTTAAGAAAAAGCTACAGCTTGAACTGTGAAATCAAAACTAACATTCAACCACAGACTACTTTTTTACCAGATATAACATATTTCATAAACTTCTTTCTTCGACTAAATTTCTCAGCCTTAGCTACTCCCTTACTATGGCCCTAATTCACAGGTTTCAGAGTAAACTATGGGTTCAGTTTATCTCCCATGATGAGCTTTAATGCATTAATCTGTCATAACTTAATCATAAGTTCAAGAGCAGCAGTGAGAGAGTCTGATTCCCTGCTGGCAGCTGCCTGGCCTTTCCACAGCAGATCCTAACGTGGAAGTTGCCCCTGCTAACACAGACTCTCAGTCAGAGCTGCACTGGGAAACAGAGCAAATGAATAATTTATTGTCATAGTCATTGGACCAAGCATGTTGTAGCCTCAGGGTAACAAGTCTGTTTTTCTTCCAGGGATCTAGGGCATGTATGTTCACCACAGAGACATACTGGAAGCTTCTTTAGAGCAGACAGAACAGACTGAAATGGCAAAAAGTCACTATCACTACCTCTTGGAGGATTATTTTATTCCTTAGGTGGTATAAACCACTGTAGCTCCACTGCTGGAGCCCTGTCAAGTGATGAGATAATGATGAACTGTCCTTTATCTAATCAGATCACTGCTTAAAAATACATGTTTAATTTACCACATGCCAAACTCCACACCCAGTCCTCTAAAACCCAGGAGAGTTATTAAGTGAATATATATTAGGTCATTTGATAGTTACTATCAGTGAAATTATTCTTTACTTATGCTTTCTGATTTCTATCTTGCAATTCTTGCAACATCTTCATTAACCACCTGACATTACTGGTATTAAATATCAAAATTAACAGCTAGAGATCAGCCAAAGTCTAAATCCGCATCTTTACCTTTAAATCAAAGTGAGCAATTTTCTTAGAGTGAAGGTAATTCACACCATCCAAAATCTGCTTAATGAACCTGGTTGCTTCCTCTTCACTCAAAGACTCCTTCTGTGCCAGGAAGTCAAAAAGTTCTCCTCCAGAAACCCTGCAAAACACACCAGAAAACATCCCCTTATCTCCTGCACTGTAATCCATAAAATCAGTGTAAGTACAGAAAACTAAAGCAGTAAAGAATTTCAATACAGTTAGAAAAAGGCTACTCCTGCAGACAATCATGAGTTTTGTGTTCTGGCCCCAGGTGTGCCCAAAGTACCTTTTGGCTTCAGCTCTCTTCCCTGTAAGTTAAGGACTGGCTTTTCCATTGATGCTGCAAGGATCACAAAGGATCAAACCAAGTTATGTTGTTTGCTGAATCCCCAGGTATGTATCTATTTCAAAAGGTTGAATTAACCACTTAAGCTACTATTTTTCAACATTTTCATTTTGCATTAACAAGTTTAAGAGTCAACAACTGCTTCTGATAGCAGTTGCCATCAGAACCTGAGGTAGTAAAATATGCCAACAGAATCTCTTATTTCTAGAACAGGCATTACCCTGTTCTAACATGATTCTTGCCTGACATAAGTAACAGGAATTTACTTGGTGCTGAATTTTTTAAGAAGAAAGCAGATTGTAGAAGGCTTGAAGGTACCAAAACCTTTGGTTTTCCCAAACCAAAGAAGTAGTCTTAGTTACTATGAGCTTTCACATCGAAACTGAAATACCTTCCATCCTTATTAGTACGTAAGACTTTTATTTTCATTTCTGTGTCTTGTCCTGAGAGTTCCTGTGCTATTTTTCTGTTTATCTGAAACAAGATGACCTAAATATTGAATTAGGAATTGTTTGCAGCTGTTATTCATAATTATGTTTACATTTGTTGTTGCCAGTTCACACTGCCATTAATATTATTGTTTTATTCTCATTCAGATTCACTGTTGGGGGCACCCATAAAACAGTTGTTACTCCTGGGTGCTGGTGGACCACCCACGTGTGCTCAGAGTGCAAGAAAAGGATCTGAGAGACCCTACAGTCATTTTGGAAACCAAGCTCTTGGCCCTGTTGCCTGATGAAGTGCCTGTCAAAGCACTGGCAGGTCCAAATGCTTTGAGTTCCTCAGGTGCTGTGAGTCACAGACAAGTCAGACCACACTGGGAGCTCCAGAGGCCTTTGGGGAATCACTCCTCTGGCCCCAGGCTCCCACACAACACTGGTGGTGACAACATGGTGATTCCCTACTCTGCCTCTTTTGGAGGAAGTTATTTTCAACAGCTACAAAACCTGCAAGGACAAGTCCACTGCAAGCAAGAACAGCATGTCAAAAGCCACAGAGACACTGGGTTTGTGTCTTAGCTTCCCCTGCTGTTTCTGGGGGTGGCAATGTGCCTTGTTGATCCAAAGACTTACACAGGGCATAGTGACTTGCCAATTGATTACTGGATATTTTTTTCACACCTCTCACATAGTCAGAAACTTTTCTAAGTAACATGAGGCAGGACTCTTCACCTGGGCAGAAATTACCTCACTTCACCTGAGCAGAAGTCACTTGATGCTTTAATTGATACAACTAAATGGCTGGAAAGCAAAAATAAGCTTTAACGGCCCGAAAATACGTTGCAACTGCTGGTTTTGGCTGCCACCTTCTCCTTCCTAATAATCTCAGCTATTCAACCTGTGAGACTATACTTGATCTCTTGGTTGTCCTTTTTAGGTGTCACCTACCAAGGGTCTCAGCTCTACCATCAGCCTTTCTGGACAGGTTTTGTTGTACCCTGTTGTTTTGGTTTTTTTTCTATGCCCCCAAAACCAAGTTTTGCTAAACCACCACACCTGTGCATTTCAGAAGATAGGGAACACTGTCTCCTTTCCATATTGTAGTAGGTTTAGAGGCCTTGGTTCAGTAGTTTTACAATTACCACAGCCTACTGTGACAAATCAGTAAAGAAATCAGTAAGAAAAACCTGGTAGTCTCTTGGTGAAATCTGTGTACAGTGAGCAGGCGAGTCCCATTTATTTAATGATTTCTATTCAGAGTGCACTTAAGCAATCACCTCTGGCAGACACTCCATCCGGTCATCAGGAAGCCAGCTGGACTAGGGGATGTTCTTGTACTTTTCTGGAATTTAACCATGTAGGCATACTGCTCTCTCTTCCTCTTTTACCCTGAAAAACCTCCTTGGTGATTGTTTCTTAAGGTGGACCCTTTAATCTCTCTGAGGCCAGATGACAGCCCAGGTGCCCAGTCTCTGGTCCTGCAGAAGCAGGTTCCACTTCAGGAGAGCTCACAAGCTGAGCCACTCTGGAAGAGCTGTTCTGCTCTGCTAAGGATGTTTGAGGATAGCTTCCTACTGGGAGGAGACTGGCAGCTCCCTTCAGAGCAACCTCCTTTGCTACACAAAGCAATGGCAGAAAATAGTTCAGCTGCCCAGACTGGAGCTACTTAATTCTCATTCTCTCTTGCTGCCTCTGAGAGTGGGCACTTAAACCAGCCAGGTCAGCTGCTCAGGGCACACCAGGGAGTTTGCCCCAATGGCAACCTCACCAACATCCTGGGCAACCAGCTATGCCCAAGGCATGACTGAAGAAACTGCAGCCTGTGAGGACGAGGATCACAGGACATTTACTTGAGAGCTCCGTTATGTATTTTCCCACTTCTCTCTAGTTCACACTAACCTTGAATGAGGCTAGGCAGGGGACTTTCCAAGCTACAGAATACAACAGAAAATACAACATAAAAATAAAACAGGAAACAGAAAAAAAAATTCAGAGAGCTTGAAGTCTCTGTTACTTTATCAGCAAAAGATTCCCTTCTACAATAACCACTTGAGCATTCCAGTTTCTGAAGATCAGAGATGGGCATACATGAAAAAGAGTATATTAATCTCTAGTCTCTTGAGGTATAACCTAACACATTAAATTACTCTTAAAAGAGTAATTTAAAGGAAAATTCAGTAGATGAGATGTGATGATTTCTCATTAACAAAGACTCAGGCTTTAAACCAGTAAATTGTACCTAGAGAGTGGTAAGCAGTTTATTGCAAGATCATTCTTATCCAAGTTATACACCTGAATTCAGAGAAACCCTCAAGCAGAAGAGATTTAGCAATTCCAAAAGCCAGCCATTATGGAATCCCAGAAAAAAAACCACACTTCAACACTAATTCCTTTGCAGTAAAACACTCATAACTGCAAGTTACATTTGAACATCCAGGGAGGTTTGTTTTCTAAATCACCACCTGCAAATGCTCATTTCTCAACTGTTACAGAAGAATTCCTTCCTCTGGTTCCATCTCTTTCCCTTTTACCATGTCACCTAATACCATGGCAAGGAAGCAAGCAAATGATACCTTTACTTTTCATTTGAAGTCCAACAAAAGACAAACAACGCTGCCTTACTTCTTGGACAGAGCTGTTTTGTGTACACAACCCTGACACTTAGCTGTGGAGGAGACACTGGTGTATCAATCTAGCCTGTCTCCAGGCTGCTTCTGTTTGGGCAAAGCAGGCTCCAGGCAGGGCCCAGGAGACAGGGAACAACAAAGTCACAGAAAGCTGTGGGGAGCAAGTCCCTGGACAACGTGCAGAAGGAAGGAGAAACCGTGTACCTGCCCAACTGCACAGCAGTGCACCTGGCACTGCTCTTGAATGGCAGAAGCAGCACCTGCAGAACTGACCTCTCTGAAAAGAGGAGATAGCCTTGCCTGTGCCAGCCCTGTGAGTATGGGAGATGGTCAACACTTCAGGCAAATCCTCTTCTAACTCCAGGGCAGCTTCTTCAATTACCAGCAATACTGAGGCCATTCTTTTGGAGCTGAAGTCCACTGTAGATTACCATAAGATTGGTTGGCCAGGTGCTGTAACACTTACTTTGATAAACAGCAGGGAATATGAGACTCTGAAAGCAGGGTGTCAGAGGGGAAGAGATTGTCTGTTTACAGAGAGAATTTAATTATCTTTATTAGCAATTATCATTATCCTCAATTTGTGTACAGCAGCTGAATGCAGAGGCCTTTATCAGGTCAAAACTCTGTTGCATGCAGACTTTTACAAACTGCAATATGTTACAGCCTGACAAAAGGACACACAAAATGTGTCAGGCCATATGAGGACAGGAAAAAGCAGAAGGTAATGAAATGGGAGGTTGCTTTAGCCCAAAGTAGTCATTGGTGAGAAAGAGCAAGCTCCTTCCCTGTCTCCCAGAGCTTGGCTACCGAGACCAACATTTGGCCATAGACATATAAGTCAAAGTTAACAGATGCTCATCATCACTCATATGCCATCTTCCAGCAGTCACACTAATCCCCAGGAATGCTCCCTGGCCTAACTGCTGGCCTCCCTAGAAAGCTCCCTCAGGGGTAAAAGCCTTATAGCCAGGATTCCATACACAAAGTCCATATATGGTCTATCTAACTTCCACCATGGTGACTGTATTTCCTGCTCCATACACACTGAAAAAATGCATCATTTTGCATGTAAGGGTGAGGAGGTTCACTTGTCAGCAGGACCTAAACGGCAGGGGTTTGTCCCCCTCATATGGTGGCACAAGAGTAAACAGCTTTTCTTCATTCCCATCCTGCTGCTATTCATCCTCAATAGTCAATACCTAGGGATTAAAAAACCCTCTTCCCCTGTCCTCCTCCCCTCTTTTTCCCTAGCTGATCTAAATGAGGAAAATATGGGAATAGTGAGAATGGCTGGAAATTTTGGAAAAGGCTTGATGACCTCACAAATATTGAAAGAGATTAAAATAGGAAGTAAAATGAAATGAGCATTCAGTGGCCATTTATACTTCCTCCAAGGTTCGTGTCAGGGCAGCCCTAGGCAGACATGAGGTAATCCCTCTGTTAGTGAACTGTTTTCAAGTTGACAAGACTCCCTGGCTCAGTGTCAAATGACCTCAGCCGATGTTCAGGTGCACCTGTATCCCCAGGGCACACGGATGAACTGGGGGGCCTGTTTACCACCAACCTCACTCAATGCTCCTGCCAAGACTTGTGAAGCCTGAGAATGCAGCAGCTCTATTTATCAGTGCCCCTGTGCTCCAGCAGCCTCTGCAGTGCTCTCTAGTTCCTACTCAGCTCAGCCATCCCTGGAGGGAAGTGCCCTTACTCACAGCTCCAGGATGAGGACCACGTCTGTCTTGTTCTCGTAGATGTCGTGCAGCTGGACGATGTTGGCGTGCAGGATCTGCTGCAGGATGCTGACCTCCCTCTCGATCTCCTCCCGGCTCACCCCGCGCCGGCTGGCCCGGCTCTGGCGCTTCTTGATGAACTTGGCAGCATATTCCACACCCGTGCTTTTCTCTCGACATTTCTTCACTATGGCAAACTGGCCACTGCGGGGACAAGGAGAGAATGAAAATGCTCTTAAGGCTTTCATACAATCACAGCTTCCCAAAGAAGCCAGTCCTATACAAAGCCTGATCCTGCAAGCCCTGAGCAGCACTGCTGAGCACTGCTAAGCTTGTTCTTGGGACAAGAGTGAGGACTGTCAGGACTCTGCAGTCAAAGGCAGTAGAGCATAACAAGGTAACCTACTGCTGTGTCTGAAATTTAGCAAAACCAAACCATGTCTGTCAAAAGGGAGTTACAACCTCTAAAAAACAGTTCATGCTTAAATGAGTAAGATCTGCGTCAAAAGGTTCAAGTTACCACTCCTTCACTTGGAAGGCTTAAGGCATTCAAGTCTGCAACACATCACTGGGTGTTCTGAAAGGACACACACATTAAAATATTTGTCTTAAGAATAGCCCCTAGAGAAGAACTCAAAGGAATGATAACTCTTTGGAAATGCAAAACTGGCCTCCAGTAACTAATTTTCAAATTAAAAAATGGTTTGTTCATATTTATGCATTTGTTTGATAACGTAGCTGTAAGTATAACTAGAGTAAGCAGAGGTTTCTCACTGCACCTCAAGGACAAAGAATTTCCCACTGTACCAAGTGGTACAGTGGCTGCATTAAGGTTAAAAGTCATGTACTTGCAAACTGCCAATAAAATTTTCCTCACTGTGGCTCCTAATGTAGTCCAACTGAAAAATTCCTGCCTTATCTCCTAGGAACTGGCAGATCTCCAGTCCCAGAATACACATTTAGTATCAGATACTTCCTTATTCAGGGCATTATATCCAAACTTGGAAGGAAAAGACTCATCTTACAGGTAACCTTAACCTTTAGCTACTGTGATTTTATCAGACAGGATCTCTTTATAAGAATCACAAACAAACTTGTTAAGTGCATCCCCCCCCATGACTACACTGTATAAGCACTGAGCTGTTATTGTTTTCAATATTATTATATCATTCACTGGCTTGGTAAATGAGAAATGCAAGTACAGTTGGTATTTAAATTATGCAGCATACACAGCAATTATATTCAGCACCTCATTAAATACTGTACTTAGTGTTTCATCAACACACATCTGATTGGCATCTGTCTTAAACATACAAAAGCAAAGAAATTAAAAATTAAGGCTGTCACTTGGTGCTCAATTGCTCTCAAAGGCTCTCACCCTATAGCAGAGGCAGCCTCTAATTTCAAAGAGTTCAAATAAATGCCAGGCAGCCTGACATACTTCTTTTAGGTTTTCATTTTCATACACATCCTAAACCCTTCTCAGGAGAGAGGCAGGAACAGATGGACCTAGTGCACTTATCCCTTTAGGAATAATCATTCACAAGTGGAATCGAGACTGTGGCCATTTGTCACATGGCCTTAACTGATTCATATTTCTCCTGCTTTTATAATTTCCTCCAAACCTTAGAGAAATTCTCACTACAAAATCCCCAAACTTGCCTTCAACATTCTGCTAAAAGAGTTTGTTTTGTAGTGCTGAGACCTGCTTGTGTAAAACATCATGGGTTTCATGTTTTTCTTGTTTGATCATATTTTGCAAGACATGCATCTTGCTTGGTCCAGACTTTCTGAAGAAACATGGTACTAATGTTCTTGTATTAATGTGCTTGTTTCCTTGAATTCTCTCTGGGGACAAATTCTGTCAAAGTTCGGGAGAAAATATTTTTTTATGAGCGCTGATTATGGGAACGATCACAGTCACTTTTGCATTTAGAAAATGCGGATTTTGTACATTTCTGTTTATGCAAAAGCTTACAAAAGTAATAATGATACAGCATAGGAATTCCTGTCTTCTCCTTTGACACAAATAATTGTCCCAAACTACAATTACCACAGTACCAATTCCCTTGTAATCTACTATTGCTCCCCTGCATGTGTGGCCACCAACACACACTGTTCCTGCTCCTGTCTCAGGGTTCATGCCATCTCCTATCTCCCTTAAAAACAAGCTTTTGCAGACAAGTCTTTACTGGGACATTTTGTGACTGAGGAGAAGAGGCTGCAAGCCCCAGAGAGCAATACAAATTCACAATTTTGTAGCCTGGGGCATTTAAGACAGTTACAATGCAATTACCAAAGAAGAGCTCGTGGAGGCCCACTCAGCTATGAAACAAGTGGATGCCTCACTGGCATTTTACAGTCACAATCAGACACTTTGGATTTCTTGTCAGCTACAGAGATTGTAAGGTCAGCACCAAGACAACAGTGTTTTTGTGCCTCCTCATGCATCTGCACTCAGACCATAAGAATCAAACAGTGTCAGCTTCCAAAACTTTTAACCTAGGCCAGGAATAAAGCAGAAGAAAGGAAAGTATATCTCCCTGACACCTAAGCTGACAGCACTGAGAAATTAAGCTATTTAGATAATTTCACATGGGGCATTTGTACCTGACCTTAGACTTGAAACTAAATTTCACAGCTCATATATCCAAATTTCAGCCAAAAAACCTTGCCAGAATTCATGGGTTTTAGTACATCGCTGAAATGAAGATGACTTGGACCATAAACAGCAGTATTTACAACACACACAGGATAAGCCCAGAGGCTGACACTTCTGGATAGAGCCTACCTGGACCTCAGTAAAGCCTCTGACACCGTCCCCCACAGCATTCTCCTGGAGAAACTGGCTGCACATGGCTTTGATATTAAGCTTTGAAGTCTTTTCCAAACTTAGTGATACTACAATTCCTAATTTTTAATTTTTTTTTCCAAGAGGTTCCATTTGTTCCCTTCCAGAAATATTTTGAACAGCTGTACAACAGCCTTGTCACACACTGAGCAGAGGCTGTCCTCAACTGTGGAAACAGCTCACGAGTACGAACAATAGCAGCTGCATCCTGTCAGTTATAATATAATTAGGTACAACATCAAATCTGTCCATCATAAGTGATGGAATTTATGCCAGCAATGAACACAACCTATCATTTGCATTGCTACTATCATGTAGGAGGTTTGTCACTGAATAAGAACACAGAGTCAGTATTACTGGGTGGTTTTGGGGTCTATTTTCAGAAGCATGCTTTAGAGGAGCATAAGTTCAGCTCATTTAATCATCATGCACTTCAGGAGAGAATGTGGGAAATATGTGGGAAGAGAGAAGCTGGACAATGTGGAATAACTTCTTGCTCTTTGTCAAAGCTTCCTTTTAATACAGGTTCTGGAGGGCAATGCTCTGGGGCAGAATGTTACTTGAGAGCAAGAGCAGTGCAGCTGCCAGTCTGGAATGCCCAAGTGCCCAGCAGTGCTGCTGCTCCAGAACTTTAGAATAAAAAGAGCCCTTAAGCAACTGCTTGTATAGGTATAGGTTTATTCGAGTCTTCCTCCGATGTTCCTGAAACACAGCATGGCTCAGGAGCTCTTCTCAAAACACTGAAAATATGTAAACAAAGTACTGAGATGACAGTACAGGTTACCTGACTCCAGTCAGGCTTTCTGAGGCCCGACTGGGGAGAAGTCAGGAAGCTCATTCTGTCATTTGAGAAGAGCAAACAATTTCTTCCCTAAATACCAAACATATGTTCCCTTCCAGCACGTTCAGTCTATTTCTTTATGTCCTGTTCATATTCAACTTCATTTAATTCATTAAAGAATTCTAAAAAATATGATGATGATAATGATGATGTAGTTGTTAAAACTTGAAATTCCCATAAAGGACATGATATATGTGAACACATTGACAGATACACTTTACATTGAAATATGTTTTCAACAAGTTCTTTGAAAAATAAATGGACCTGGCAAAGGACAGTGCTCTGGCATTCTGCCCATCAAGAGGTGACACAACTCTCTATACGAGCCAGGACAATTTACTTAGGAACAGATTTGGAAGGGATTTTAGGCAGCCTCCCACTGACTTTAACAGTAATTAGGTTCGTACACACTTGATGAAAAATAACACCTTGGTCCTTCTGTACCTAATTTCCCAAAGTCTGTAAAATACAGGTAATGCTACTGGAAAATGAAATAACATTATATGGGGTAAAGCTAAAAATTAATTTCATGTCTCTAGATTTCACTAGAAGTACAATTATAATCATGCATATTTTATTCACTAGGTGTTCCTGCACAAGAATACATGACCTGAAAGGGAGCTAAAATAAAGCCTAACAGCACCTAAACCAGTTTTTAACTGCTTGAATTCACAGACACTAATGTGAATGCATGACAGTCTAAAAATATATTATGAAATCATCGTGTGTACATGCATAAACATAACCACAATAGTGGTGTTTAGCCAACCTGAACACAGGGCTTTCTCTGCATTCGAGGCCAGTATGTTTAGTTCAGCCAAGAGGGGAATTCATTCTCAGTTACATCAATTGTTATTATACCAACAGTTTTGTTCATCAGGCATTTTTGCCACTATTAAATTTGGATTGGTTTTAACTGATCATCTCAAGCTTAGAAAGTCTGCATCTTATTACTTTTTCATCTTTTTCACTCCTATTTATTTTTCTTGGAAAAAATACACTAATAATTTTATCGATTTATAGTTGTATTTTTTGCTAACTTTCAAAGCAAAGCCCTGGAGAATTCTTCCTGAATTTGAGGAAAACATATTTTTCAGCCTTTTTTTTTTTTTCAAGTGATTAGAGCAATTGCTCAGCTGCAGTTTTATTAAGCTAAATACTCTCCCCCCCCTTTGCTTACACTTCAGAGATGACTTCTGCTATTTGTAACTGCACTTCATGCTCTTCCCAGCAGAGAGGACAGGAGTCTGCTGGGAAAAACACTGAGAATCCATTTTCATGGTTTCAGTTCATTTATGAAACACAGCTCAACCAAAGGCCATGCAAGGTTCACAAAATATATGCATAAAAGCACTTTGCTGAAGGGTTTTTGCAGGAAGTCTGTGGTCACAACTGTGAAGATGTAAAAGCCTTCTGTAAATGACAATAATTTGCATTACATTTTATTTTTTATAGACTTTTTTTTTAGTCTAAACCAGGATTTTGGTACAGCAGAAATTTAACCAAAGCAGTGAATAATTAGGAAGTCAAATAGCACAGCATTTATGAAGAAATTCAAGTAGGATAGTTGAAACAGCAAACCAGCAATTCTGTGGCAAGGTCACTGAAGGGAAATTATCTCACTGCTTCCATAAGGCTTTATGGAATGAAACAAAAAACCTTCTTCTATTAAATACTCTGATGACACCTCTTGCAACTTCATAAAGAGTTTTAAGAATAAAACTGTCACAAATGTCACTGTACTTCTGTTTAAGCTTCAAATAAAATTGAATTTTGGTTTACTTGTTTCCTTTCCTTTCCCACGCCCAAAATGCAAAGGAAGTGGTTACCTCTCCTAAAGCAGCTACACAGAACCTAAACCACCAGATGCCAGATTATAACAGAATGATCCAAAACTTTTTTTAATAGAGCATTTAACAGGAATTTTGCTTGACTGTTAAAAAGTAGTAGAAAGAGGAAAAAAAAACAGCTGCAACTTTTAAACACGCTGGCATTTTCACTCACATCTCATGTTTTACTGATTGTGTAGTGCTCTAGAGCACAGTGACTTTAGAGGATAAGTTTCAATATTCCTCAAGGGAAGTGCTGAGCACCTTTGGACATATCTTGTCTCCAATAAAGTCACTGTCTGGCACCTTTCATCCACATCTCTCTAAACTCACACAAAGGTAACCAGCACACCCTGATCCAAAGGTGATCTCTGTGTCCAGTGCCAGAAGAGTAGAATATGGACTCTAACAGAAGGATCTGGTTTATTGGAATAGGTAGAGAGCAGCTCATTTGAAATTCAAAGAAAGTTTGATGAATCTAATGTTTCTGAACAATGCTGTGAATTATTACAAGCTATCAGTAAAGTAACATAATTAATACCTTAAACACCTTGTGGGGTCCTTAGCTGTGAGTCACAAGAAATTGTGCCACCTACTGAATTATCACCAGCACCTCCTGACGCTGTTCAGTGTTTTTGGAAACTTCCCAATCCTGCAGTGCCCATCAACGTGGCCCTTATCAGCTCCTCCTGAGACTGAAGGTGCAGAGTCAGCAGTGACAGAGCATGAGCCCAGCAGTTCTGGCAAGTTCCTGATAGCCTGGCAAGCTTCTCGTGTAATCTGAAGCTCAAGAATAAAATGCACATGATGAAAAATCTTCTCTGCTTATCAGACTCAGCTTTTGGATTGAGTATCAGTGCTCGGGGTGGTAATGAACAGAGTGCAGAGAGGCAGGGAAGGTCACAGCTGACTCATGCTCAGCAGGAATAGATGATTTGATAAGCTGTTCCTCTCCTATGTGGAACAACAGCAGGGCACACGTAATGTGCACCAGGAAGGTTAGCACGCTGCACCTGGGTGTTTAAAGGTCCAAATCCACCTAGATATGGACTGAGAGTAATATTCCTGGGAGCACATGAATTGTAAGAGGGGAGCAGTATTATGGCCAAATAGTTACATGGTTTTTCTCCTTCCACATGTAGCAAATAGATGGAAACTACGCTGGCATTTTATTCAAGACTTTAGGAAATTATCTGTAAGGCCAAAACTGCAAAGGGCTGCTGAAACTCCCATTTCACTGCTCAGCTATTACAACAGGTCTTCACTCTGGTTCTGGTGTAGAGTGGATTAACAGATGTCACCTGAGATAAATTAAGCCTGACCATCAGACAAGTACCTGTGAGCTCTATTCTGCATCAGATGCTAAGAATTTGTCCAATGCTTTATTTTTGTTAGTATTTGAGTTGCACTATGTTTATTTCATGTGCATTTTTATTCATAAGTAATATTTTTCATTTTAAAAGTACAGAATGACTACTATACAGAGTATATTTTCTCAGCTGTTGAAATTTCCATCTGCTTTCTACTGCAATGCAAAATGGAAAAACAGTTTTATTTTTACAGAAATAGAAAAACAAAGATTTGGATTAATAGTCAATGTCTTTTTCCTGGGATTAATATTCTGCTTAATATTCAGTGGTTATACACATTACAAAATTTGAGCTTTGTGAGCACTACCACAGAGGTCACTCATCTCTAATTATACTTTCAAAGCCAGACATGGACTGAGGAGATAGACTGAGATAATTTCCATCATCCAGATGGATTCTGGTCATAAGGAATATATACCTTTGTTACAAAGTAAGGCCAGGAACAGTTCTTCTCTGTTACTGTACATAGAGCAACTTTGTTATTAGAAAAAACCCCATCAGTCACTTTGACAAAACCTTCCATTTTCTCTGCACTTTCTGTAACAAATATTTAAGTTTGTAAATAGTTAAAGTAGCACTGGAAACTAATGGGGAAACATGCTAGAAGGATTTAAAAGAAAAAATTCAAAAACAGTGACTGTATCAGACAGCTGGTAACAATCACAGTGATTGTGACCAAGCACCAGATGCCAAAACTGTTTCAGCAGAAGATTCACAACATGAAACATAACTTAGAAGATTTGTAACAAGAAACATTAACAGAAGTACTGGGTAGTGCTCAGGAATTGAATTTACATTTTGTATCAAACACAAAGACTTGTTTTGTGCGTGTTCTAGGATAAAATAATCCAAAGTTATTCTTCAAAATTTAAAGAACTAATTCAAAATGCAAACCAATCTAAAAACAGGGTTAAAGTTCATGTCTGAGAAAGTGTAGTACTGAGCAATTTCTATAGTTAGAAAAAAGCACTTCTGGTATGAAGATACTGTGTGGTGGGAATGAAGGCTAAATTTCCCAGCTGCAATCACACCCCTCTGTTTAGAAGGGAGAGTCCAACTAGCTGGGTGCCATGACATTTTTATCGCAGATTTCCAAGTTCCTGCCCTACAAAGAATACCTGGGTTATCTCTGCTTTTTGTTTTCACGACATAAATAAATATTTAATAGTTACACTGTCAGAAGAGTGACCTGTGCCAGGCTCCAAGGTCCCATTACCACAGGTAAAATGCTGCATTTGCTGTCCTTTAAAGCTTCACCCAGAAAACAGGGTTTCTCCTGTCTCAGAGAGCAGAGCTGATCCTCCACACACAGCACAGAGGAAGCAGGAACTTGTAGCTGGAGATGGGGAACTACAGGAGGTATAACAAGCCACTGAAGAAAGATGGAGACTGGCTTTAACCATGAAACCACAGACCAGGTCAGCAGGGGCTGAGAAAGTGAAGGCTCAATTATGCCCAAACTAATCAACAGAAATGACAGTGATTATTTTTCACATGAAGGCATTGACTGGCCCAGGAGATGAGAGATGAGCATAGCTCCCAGTTACTGAGACAGGCAAGAAACTGGAGTGGCAGGAGGTAAGGCTGGCCCCCACTATGGAGGAAGGCAGAGCCCCTTCCCTACAAGGAAAGGACAACAGTGAAGGGAAGGGGGAGATTCCCATGCCCAGAAATATCACTCCAAGGTTTGTCTGTTTTTCTCTGCTGAGCGTGAGTCCTTGCATGCTACAGAGCTGAGCTGCAGGAGCAGGGCACTGTCCCAGGACACAGCAGTGCCAGGCCCACACCACCCTGCAGGAACACACTTTCTCAATGGGCACAGTCACAAAACACTTTGGGAAAAGCTCCACGACACTTCCTACCCTCAGCCCCAACTTGACATGTAACAGTGACACTACCCAGAAGGCACAAATGTCAACAGCTCTCATAGCCTGGCTGGCACCACATTTAGGTAATAGATTAATGACTCTATGGTACATCCTTTTATAAATCACACTGCACATCTCAAATTCCAGCACCTACCACCACCATCAGTGTTTGCTAATACAGCTGGAAAGGGCTCCTGCACGTTTGTACAACAACACTTCAGTGTTCAGTGAGCCACAGCTACCCATCCAGACCACAACTGAAACATTATATTAAATGCTTTCTAGAGAGCATTATTGCTGCCACTTTCCTGGAAACTATATCCCTAGCTTAGCAGGGCAGTTCTTCTTTCTCTGGGCCTGCTTTGCCCTTGATTTAAGACTTTCCATTCTTGGTTGTCTCCAGCTGTCACCTCCCTTGCCACAAGAACAAGCAGTTATTTGACCTGCTGCATTTTCCCAAGAAGACAAGTGAGTCTTCACTTCTTCACATTTTTCAAGAAGTATTTCCACTGATTTGGCATGTCATTAACATCCCTGCAAATGGTTTAGGTCAGGATCCTCCTCAAAACAGGCCAAATTGTTTAAGCTGTATTATTTGTTTTTAATGTTAAAAATTGCTAAATCCACTTTAGAGAGTCCTCTTTTTAAGCTTCCTTTCACCTATGCTTAGAGAACCTCATTCCCCACAGACTTGCAAAGCGACTGATATTATCTTGAGGGAAGTAAGATGATTATATATGTATATTTGAAGTATTGCACACAGTCAGCATAGGCCATGCTAAGCTTCCCAAACAGAGCTGCTATAATGGACAAGGCCATCAGCAAGTTGCCTCTAATGCCTCATGCCTAACAGATTGTTCCCTGTATGTACCCTTTGGAGAAGTTGAGCAACAGAGGAGTAAACCTAAGATTAATATTTGAAAGACTGAGGGAATGTTGGAGCTAAGCAGCTGGTCAGAGCACACAGCTGCAGCCATGGAAAACCTGCTCCCCCCTCTGCAAAACGCCTTCTCTCACACCCCTGCCACAGCACACGAGAACTGCACTGAAAGCCCCCTCCCAGCTGCTTCCAGCTCCGCAGGGATCCTGAGGATGATCTGGCTGGGCAGTGCCATGGCCCGTTTGCAGGGTTTTACACAGCTGGAGCTGAGGAGCTTTGCTGTGGTCACCCTCAAAGCTGCACAATGCCAGGAAGTGCCTCCTTTCATCACCAGACCAGATAGAGCTCAGCCTTTGCAGTCTGTGGTGGGAACATCCTTCCCCGAGTGCTGTGCTAAGACTTTCAGATAAACAGGTGCTGGCTCTGTCAGTGAGATCCTCTATTTTATCTCAGGGCTGAATCCCACCCAGAATAAGCACTAGGCCCATGTTAACAACTAGTTTTGTTCTCAAGAAGTGACAAACCCAGTGAGGAGGACAATAAGAGGGCAGACTCTTCACAGATACTATTTGAAAACGTTTGTTTTGTGACTTCTGCTACCAGAATGATAATAAATGAACCCTTTAACCTACCTCTACCTGTCAGTAACTAACAGCTTGTTGCAAACAGTGAGCTAATAAAAGGCATCTACAGGTTCTAAGGGCACCAGTCAGCATTGGAAAAGATCAGTCACTGCAATCTGTCCAGCACGTTAACTTCCTTCTAGCAAAGCGAGATACCATTTGTCACTGGTCCTTATCAGTAGTTACTGCTCAGAGATACAGAGCCATGATGACCAAGATGACACTGCACATTTAACACGCAAAACCTGAAGGTGAAAATACACTGACAAAGACAGTGTGACATTACACATGCAGCCAGAAGAGGAGGAGGGCTGCTGTGACCACACAAGCCTTGACCAGCCCCTCAGGTTCCATTCAAGCAGCAATGGCCAGCCTTTGCCAGATTGTTTCAACTACCCTTCTCCATTCAAAATCCCCAATATCCATCAGCTTGGAGAGTGATATTCATCATCTCAAAAGATTCCCAAAATCAGCTCAGAAACCAAAGTAAAAATAAAATACTCAAGTCTCCAGTTTCTCATTTTAGTAGTTTGACTGTTTAACCTAGGGCCCCCTAGGTTGAAAACCACACCTTTTATACCCTGCATACTCACTGAATGTCTTTACTGCTCACTGTTGTCAGGTTTTCACTGTCAGACTGATACTCTCAGTACTAGGCAATACTTAAAAATACCCACTTGTAGAAAATTTAATTGTTGAGGCCTACCTGAGAGGGAAGGGAATGGAAAACAAATAAACAAACAAACCTCAGCCCCTCTCCCCTTAAAAGAAGTCTTCTCAATAACTCGGAAGATGAAGCAGCTGAGAGTGAGAAAATAAGATTTGACAGGGAGACAGTTTCAACTGAAGGTTTTAATGGAACTCAATTATTGGCCCTTGAAAAAGGGTGATGGCACATACACAGCCATTTATCAAAACCAACTGCCTGACTTTAGGAAAGAAGCCAACCTGTGTATAGCCCTAATTTAGCTATTTGCCTATTAAAAAGAAAAACATTCGAGGGTTGTACATGAGGGTTGAATGGAAACCAGGCATCCTCACCCAGAGCATTGTATGTTACTCAGTGACTGGGGGAGCCCTGTGGTACCCAGCTCAAAAACACAGCAGTGTTTAAGCAGGTGCTCATGGCTAAGCATGGTAACAGTTGGTAATTACACCTATAATTAATACCTGCAGATAAGCCTTTATACAGTAAAAGCTATATACAAGCATTAACCAGTCCAGCTGAAGATTTGAGAGGTAAAGCCTTTCAGGAATACATGCACCTTTTTTTTGCAGGTGCATATGAACATGTGATGTGAGTGCTTGGAGCCAGCTGAAAAAAACAGTGCTGTAGAGTGCTGCTCAGAACAACAGGACAAGTAAAGTACTGTGTCTGTGGTGACAGCAAAAGGGGTTCCTGGTTCCAAGCTGGCTCTGACAACGGGCAGGTGGACTCAAGTCTAAAGCACAGACACAGGTGACACCTATCTACAAAAGACAATGTAAACATACCTTTTGTTGTCCTAGTTGCAAGAAAAGAAACAGGAAAAATAGTTAGCACATTTAATCTAAAAAAACAAAACCAAAAAGACACAAAAAAAACCATCCAAAGTGCAGTCTTTGTCAAGGTGTGTGTTGCTATTGTTGTATATTGTAACTGATTTAGGCTATCACGCAGAAAGAAGTAGCAAATATCCCCATGTACCAGCTTTTAGAATCATGTGGTGTCATCAGTATGACCTTACCTTCCTAGCTCTTCCCCAATTTCATAAACGTCCTCCACCTTCTGTTGCTTGAAGAAAGCCATACTTGGTCATTCATTGATGCTCAAGGATGATGCAACTAGAATAATAATGAGGAATGACATTCATTACCATCTTCCAAGAGCTAAGTGTCAGTAACACACATTTGTGGTATAGGCACTTTGGATCCATTGCAGCTTATTCATGGCCAAAGCTACCACTGATCAGTCAAAATAACTAATTCAGCAGTCTCAGCCAAATAGTGAGGGTTCAAACCTGGAAAGAGGTTTGAAGAATCCCCTTCACCTCTAAGTGAAGGGGATTCTTGGCTCCACTGACGCACCCAAGCACATACTTAACCAGAAGCACAGAACACGCCGTGAAACACAAATGTGATGAAAGGAAAACAATTAATTAATAATTAGACCAAGTTCTGGATGATAAAGCCTCCACAACACACTAAAGAGGCCCAGCATGAGAATTAACATTACAGACTCCCTCAATAAGGTGTCAGCAGACAGATCCCGAGCCAGAGCTTCCCTTTCCTCAGGTCAGGCAGTGCTCCTGAAGCACACAGGCAGGACAGCACAAAGGCATGGTGCTGGAAAAAGGCACTGTGATTCCATCTCCAGAGCTTTCAGCACATCTTCCATCACACACAGGAGATGTTCCAAATGAGAAGAACACCAGCAGCATCTGTTGCAGGTGTTACTCTGTAACTGTGCAATTTGTTTCCTGAACACAATCTCTTAAGCTGATAAGCTCTGTGAGCTCTGGAAATACAAGCCTCACACTGGTGCACTGGAGCATCTGTGCATTATGCTGGGCTGCTTCTGGACGAGGAGAAGATGAGAAATCACATTATTCCCTGGGATACACCTCCACAACAATGTATGTTATGGTAACAGAATAGATTTGAACAGAATAATCAGCCAGTCAGGTTATGACCTATTTGATGTTCCCTGTGGAGATGAACACTGGCATTATGCCCAACGACCCAAATATCCACTGCTCAGATCAGCACATGTAAAATAGCTGTAAGGCCTCTGGCACCACAATAAAATCTAACTACATTGAGACATACAGTTATTCTCACACATCTCTACACTCAACAGCAGATCTGTGCTTGTCAATGTAATGAGCTTTTCTTTATGAATCCCAGATGCTGCTTGCTTCAGATGCGCTGGGGACTTCCAAGTTCTGTTCTCTATACAGCTCCTGCATATTTTTAAATAGCAGTCATTGGCATCTGACTGGGGCATATTGTGAAGCATATTGCACAAGCAAACAAAGCTCTATTTTGATCCTTTAGATGTAAGTTCAATTCAGTGTTGCAAGAAGATTCAGCTGTTTTGATAGATCAGCAGACCTATTAAACAGGACTAAGTACCAAAGAGCAATTGAAGTGTTCCTGTCAAACTGAAATGCACACAAATTGAAGGTTTTTCTCCAACAAAAGCAGGTATCGTAAACAGAAAATACATTGTAAAAATCTAACAATTTCTCAAAATACACCCAAGCTTTTGTCATTCATTCACCTCAGAAAAAAGACGGGTTGCTTTGTTTGCACAAACCACTGGTTTTCACAAACCACTGGCTTCTAATACATGGGTGGCAATGTTGAGTATCAATTCCTTTCCAAATATGGTCCTTCTATTACTTCAGAGGAACAGAAAGTCACTTAGCACTTCTACATAAATATGTATATTTTTAGTTGATGTTGGGAAAACCTACACATTAGGAGAAAAATAATTTGATTGCTTGATGTCAAGCAGAAGGCCTACTACATCAGTGCTTACAGGCAGAGCTTCACCATTGTCAGATGATGAGAAGTATTTCAGCTCCACATCAGAACTGTGACCTGTACTCTCTGAAGGGTGTTTATCTGCACTCCTCTGGGGTGCCAGGCACGGTGGGGTGTGACATGGCTGACATGCACCTGGCACATGACCCAGACACGCTGGTTTCTGCCACATGTCAGAAGTGACCATTTCATGACACACGTGCAGGTGCCTCAGTGGAGGAGAGGGAGGTGCAAGGCATCACTCACAGTGGCTTTCATGCTCTCCAGAGCAGCACTGCTGCACTGCACACGGGATGGCTCAAAGGCTCTGAGGCTGCTGCATTTCTATTCCAAACCTGCTCAAACCCCAGTTTCAAAGCTCTGCAATGGAGACAAACAGGCCTCCCTTGCCCTCCCGTGTACCCGTACTTTAGCAATGATCTCTCTCGTCCAGCTGACCAAGGCAAATGAGAGAAACCACACAGGTTGTGACACTGAAGCCCAGGATAACCACACTATTAAAATACACTGTAGAAACCAACACTTGCATTGGTGAGCATAATGCACTGCAATGTGAGTTGTTTTTTCCACTTTCTACCCTGGCTTTGTCTATACTTTCACAGTTTTTCAAGGTGAAGCCAGGTGAACTGTTGTATTACTCTGTTGCTCAATAATTTCCTTCCCAAAACCATGTCCATGCCTGGGACAAAAATGTCTATTTTTCTACTCAATGAAACTAAGCAACTCAGATTTCACTTTGGAAGCAAATTACTGTATTGTTCAAGCAACCTTTCATAATCTCACCGAAAGATCACTGACCACTATTGCTCAGAGCTTGTAACCACAGTCAATAAATGCTTTAGTCATATTTACAAGAATGAGGACATCTCTGAGCTATTTGCTCCTTACTAAGTTTATATAATACTGCTTGCAATTGTTCAAAGCAGAATTTTCTGAAGTGTTGGTTGAGTTCAGCCCTCACAGACTTCAAAAATGCAAACAAAGGACAAAGCCAAGCCTTGCTGAAAACCCCAAACCTTTCACTCACCCTGAACTGCAAAATTACATTCTGAGCACATGCAAAAGTCAAGCACAGGAAAATGCCCAGGTAATAAGAGATGCTGCTGAGACTTGCCCAAAGATTGTAAATCCCTCAAGCTGACAACTCCCTTCATCAGAATCCAAGGTACATGGTTATAAACAACATTAATGCAAACACACCTAAAAAGTCTTTGTTTTAAGAAGGAGTTCATTGCCATTCAGACGAGCAAGTTAAAAAGATTGCTTTGAGAGTGGGGAACCCACCCAGAATGCCTCTGTGAACACAGTCACTTAATGTTTGATTGACAAGTTCACTCATTCCCCAGCATCCTCCAAAGAACACAGCTGATTCGGCAGGTGCATAGAATCCATGCAAAAATAACCAGGAAATTCTCATCCCTTCTGCTGATCTCTTAACTTACACCCATTTCTGCAAAGTTCAAACCAGTAAGTTAAACCTCCCACGAAGGACCTGTTCAAGCCCAGAGCCTTGCTTTTGAAGGCTGAAGACAAAACTGTTGCAGTGTTCAGACCCCCAGTCGTACCTCTGAGGCACTGGTGTTTCCCATGTCTATCACTTCGTGTTATCCTATCCTGCCTTCCACAGATATCCCTCACTGGCTTTCACCCAACAGTCACACTTAGCAAATGCCCAAAATAGATCATACACTTGATGACCCAAAGCAATTGTCATTGGCACAGCACAAGGGGGTAAGCCAACAAAAGATAACCTTCACACACTTAAAATTCATTGGAAATAGAAGTGCCATTCACAAGCACGAATGTTGCCCTTCTCAGATATTATACCCTGATCTTAGGAAACTAAGGGGATTTCACTTTCTTATTTCTTAGATTTCTTATACTACAAGGTTTTTGTTGGACTCCATTTACAAGTACAGAGCACAAGTACATCAAAGCAGGAATGAGAGCCTTGATTTTTTTCTGTAGTCAGGTGGTGATTTTTCTTATGGTGGCCAGTGAAGGCAGACAGAGTTAGAGACAGACGGACAGTCATCTTGGACTCAGACAAAGAAGTTGTTCAGGATCTGAGGAAAGAGCAACAACCAGCTTTTTTCCTGATACACACCTTATGCTAACACTTCAGGGGCATGTGCCCAAACAATACCACAATCCAGTGAGTCAGGGCCATTCCCATCACTTAGGATCTGCACCAGAATTCATTAAACCCAGGGTGATGAAGGTATCTGCTTCAGTGAGTTTTGAATCAGACCAGAGCTAAATTGCTCCGTGGCAAGCCCAGCAGTGTCCTTTCCCAGAACATGCCACGTCTGTTCTTCAACCATCCCACACTGGGGCCACCTCTCCTCTACTTGTCTATTTGCTCTGGGATTCCTCACAGCAAGCATTTTCATATGAACGCCAGCTTCTACTCAGCATTTACATTACTGTGTTTCCATAATGATCTCCAGAGTATATGTTTAGTATAAGAATGTAACACTTCACCTTTTACTGCTGCATCCCACTGTCCTTTACACAGGCCAAATACCACAAGGCAGCAAAGCATTGCTTACCCTGTCTGAATGATCTTCCTGCAGACATGTAACAAAGCTGTAGCAAACCCAGAAATAAAATGCAGGCCTCTGAGATGGCAGTTTCAGGCACTAAAACATGTCCTGCCTCATCTCTTCACATTCCTAAATTCTGCCCTGCCATAAAGTAGGATGATATTTACCCTAAGAAATCACAGTTTCCTATTGTGCTCTAAGGCATCCATTTAAACACATACACTTTACCCAGTACAATCCCTGGATATAGACATTCTTATTGCAGTACAGAAGTGGCTTTTTAGTGCAGCTTGTGCTGTGTGTAAAGGACATCAATCCACAGAAACCCACTCTTCTGTAAAGAGTGACAGAATTTGCCTCAAGAGGAGCAGAAGAAAGTAAGTTCTATTTCTCTCCTCTAATGAAGATTTCCCTGCACAGGTAAGTTATTAGCCTGTCATTACCAAATTATGTAACAATCACTGACTGGTTTATACATGTCAAACCCAAGATAAATGTCCACCCACTAGTGAATGAGAGCAGAATACAGAAAAGAGAGGTGAGAACAAAACTGTTGGAGCATTTCCCTTGCCAACAGCCTTGCATTTCTTTTCCTTAGGGTATCTTCTGTCCTGAGGAAACCAGTTTCAAGTGACTGAGGCAACAGCTGAATAATCTTTCTCAGGTACACCTGACATAAGCTGAATCACTAAACCCTTTACTAAACTCAGAAGCATTCCCTGTNGACTTTCTCAGGTACACCTGACATGAGCTGAATCACTAAACTCAGAAGCATTCCCTGTGGCATGCCTTTATATTACAAAACATTAGTTACACCAAACCAAAATCCCAAACCCATTAGAACAGACCAAAGTAAAAACTTCCCTTATGAACTGTTTTATAATACTGAAAAATTTCTAAAACCAATTTAGAATCAAAACCTGACTGCTTTAAATTAATGGTTTGGGGAAAAAAATAAACAAACACAAAACAAAAAAAACCATAAAAACCAAACCCACTTAACAAAATAAAGTTATATTGTCTTCTAGTTTTAGTGTTTTATGCTAAAACTAAACAGATTTTTATAAGCATTATTTTCTTCTTTCAATTTCATTCCTTTTTTCACCTTTTTTCTTTCTCTTTTCTTTTATCCCACAAAAGGCCATGCAATTCCAACAGCAAAAAACCCCACAAACAACCTAAGTGGGTTTTACCCTCTGCTTTTAAATAAGCGTAGCCCACTTAAAACTTCTATTAACTTCAGCAAATCTTATTTTCACTGAAACATTTCCTTGTCAGAAACCAACAGCAGCCTAAAAATTTTTCTGCCAGCAAATTGAGGCAGCTATTACTACCTGTGTGTTTATAAAAAACACAAAACACACCCAGCATCTGAGCAATTCAGCCCCATTATAGAATCGCTGTTCCTGCCACTAACTCCCAAGGGCTCCCTTTCTGACCTCCCAACTTTACCCTGCAGTAATTACATGTGTGGCGAATGACCCAAGACTGTATTTCCAAGCCTCTGCTTCAAGCACACGTACCAACCACATTGGCTCTGCAGCTAATTGCAGCTCCCAGCTCCCAGCCAAGGCCAGGGATCCCAGAGCCTGGCGTGCCTGAGCGATGAGCTGGGTGGGAACACAGCCTGGACACCGAGGGCGCAGGGGAAGCCCACAATGCCAGGCACGCTGGCACGGCAGGGGCAGAGCCCTGCTGCCCGTCCCTGAGGCGCCCTCCAGGATTACTGCTGCACATAACTCACATCACTGCCCCAAAGCCAAGGGAGATCTCATCTCTGCCATCTATGTTTCTTGCACAAGCAACTGAAAGGCACAGAAAAGTCTGTGATGTTTCAGAAAAGGGTCAGAGTTGAGCTTTTCCCTCACGAGTTAAGCAGGTGAGCACTGCGATTTTGGTCCTTTTGCAGCTGGTGACTGATCATCCAAAGCAGGAGCAATTGCCACACATTTTCACCCTCTAACTCCCATCTTCCTTCTTGACTGTCCTCTACAAAGATGCAGGCCAGGCCAAACCAGTCCCCTCCACCGGGCTGTGCTGCTCCAGGACCCCCGGCTCACAGGCCAGAGGAACAGGTGTAAAGAAGCCCAAGTGAAGCTGTTTGAGGGAAAAGGCAGGAGAGAACTTACGGAATAAACAGGATGGAAGTTGCACAGCATTTGCTGAATGGTATCAGCAAGTTGAGCGTGAACCCCGGACTAATCGCCCCCGATGGCCTTGGACAGAACAGCGCCAGACCGAGAGGCGTGCAGCACCAAGAGGGGCACTTCTGGAAGTGCTGCCTTCCCCGGCCCCCGGGGGACCTGCTCGGGGATAAGGACAGCTGCTCGCGGCGGGGGTGCTGCGGGGACCCGCCTGTCCCGCCGGCACACACAGAGCCCGCGCAGACACCGTGAGGGGGCCGAGGGTCCGCACCCGCCGCCGGCCCCGGAGCTGCCCGGCCGGAGGGGCTGCACAGCCGCCACACGGCAGCCCCTGAACCGCGGCACAGGCGGGACACGGAGCGGGAGCGCCGAGAGGGCGGCTCAGCCTAAGGGACGGACCCAGAGGGACGTGGAGAGGGGAAACTGCGGAGGCGCCGCCGGCTGAGAGCGAAGCGCCCACTTACCGCGTCCGCCGGGCTCCCTGTGCGCGCAGGGTCGGGCCGGGCGGAGGCTGAGGGGGCGGCGGGGCCGTGCCGGGAGGGCTGAGGGAGGGGCCCGGCCCCGCGCTCCGCCCAGGGCAGCCCCGGGAGGAGAGGGCTGGCCGCAGGGGCAGCGGGCCCATCGCCCCGGCCGCGGGAATGCCGTCCGGATGGGAGTGTGGGGCCGATGCCGCCTCCAGGGCGCTCGGCACCACCCGGACTGTGCCAGCCCTGCACTGCCCCGATGGGATGCAGACAGCTCATCCTGGGCCACTCCAAAGCCTTCCACACCGACACAGCTCACCCAGGCTGACTGGGGAACAACTCAGATGTAGAATCCGATTTCCTTGCTTTAGTAGATAGTGGATATGTGAAAGCAGTACCAAGAAAATACGGCCGAGGAGGCAAATCCAATGCAGAGACACTTTAGTTGTATAAGTCTTGTTCTATAGTCCATACAAGCCGAAACACAAGCCTAGATTGGTTACTGCGTGATCTGAAACTCACCATTACCCAGTGAAATTGCCAGTTGTTTCAAGAGACCACAGTGACAAAGAACAGCACAGGTTCCCAGACCTCACTGTGCAGCTCAAGGTGCATTACCATGCACTACTGGAACAAACCTCTGCCATCCTGCTTCCCAAGCTGCCTTAGCCCAAGTGTTGGCTTCCAACAACGACATCCTTCATCTGTTCACTCTGCTATCATAAAGACATCCCCGAAACCTGTAAAACTAGATTTTCTCCCCCTTTATTTGGCAGACAGTAATTGCAGTAAACACTCTTAGGTGTCCTTACATTTCTTCAGGGCAAGTTAATATCCATCATTTGCTAATGAGAAATTATGTGGGATTGTTCACACCTTCAAAATAAAATACAAGTGCCAGGTTGCCTTCACTTCCAATCCTCCATGTGATTGTAACACAAAGCAAATGATCACACATAAGTAGGATGTTTTCCTTTGCCATGAGGTGCGAAGATAGATAAATTCAAGAGTGATTTTATTCTAGGCAAGTGCCTAAAGGCAGTGCTTTTTATTATCACAGTTTAAAAGAAACTTGGCTTGTTCCAAGTCAAGAGGACTGAACCGTGCCCCTGATCCCCAGTCCTGGGAGTGGTGTTCACAGCCCACGAGTTCCACCCAGCTCTCCCAACTCCAGAAGGAAAGTGGCTGCATCTGATAGTACACAGGGTGGAGAACAGGAAGTGAGAGAAATAGTAAAGGTTTCAAAGGGCAGTGGAAGCATTCAGAACTCTCTCAAAGGAAAAGAGATACTTAATTTCTCACCTTTAGTTGTACAACGGGATATGATCACGTGGAAGTCACAGCAATCACTACAAAATTTTCAGAGCAAAGGGCACTTGAGGAAGGCCACTGCTTTTGTTTTCTCCTGGCTGCAAGGAAAGGAACAAGACACCCTGAGAGGCTACAACTGCTTTTCAAACTGGGGCAAGCTCTCCCTAGACCGTGAATAACCTCACTTTGAATGAAGGTTTCCAAGAGCAGCAAGGGTAGATTGAATCTCACCTCTGGTGCCATGTCCATACGGTTTGCAAGCCCAAATACAGATTCTGCCTAAGTAGGATGTTGCTCTTGCATGGTTCTGTAGTTATCCACCCTTAAAACACTAACTCAAGACTTCTTTCTAACACCTGTGGATGAAGGTAAAAGCTTTTATGTGCATACAGGACAGGAACAGAAAGGAAAACTCAAACCTGAGCAGTGTTTCAAGTAGGCAGCACCAGTAAACACTGCAGCCATGCATTTGCAAGCCTCCTTTAGAAGTGATGAAATAGGAAACCCACACCTTATGTTTCAAAGGGGGAGTGTTCCAGCATTAAATACCAGAAAAACACCACTTGCGTTACTTAAAACAGGCAAATAGTTTATTCCACAGTTTAATCACCAATCACAGTACCTGAAGACATCCCTGATATCATTCATCAGCTCAAACCTGACATCTTAGGGGCAACTCACTGTAAAACCTATCTGGTTTGTACACACAAAAGCAAGCATGCATTTGAGAGACACAGGCAAGATGCAGCTGCTCAAGACCGGGGGAATCTTAGTTGGCCAAAGTCATCTTACTTTACCAGGCATATTCTAGTATTGAATGTTTTAATTAGAGGATATATATATTTTTATTAACCGTGTTTTTTAAAATCACATTCAGTATATACACCCCTGAATTTTTCTTTCTAGTCTCATGCTCTGAAAAGCTGGCACTACAGGTGGGCATCCTTGAACTAGAGACAAGTGTGGCTTCTACAGCAGATCATAAGGGAAAATACTACTCTGCTAACTTCTGATTGAACCTTTTACCTTCTTTTCCAGGGGGAAGTTTCCAAGGCAGAACACACCCTTCCTCTGCATTATCTGAGGGAACATACTTCATGTGTGGGAATTCCTAAAGCTTCAGCACTACATGGATTCTGCTTTCTGTTGAGGTCAAGGAGCTGCAGATAAGGAAGCTATATTTAGCACTTCTGAAAATCCCAGAGAAGGAACACCTGATACCTTGTAATACCAGCAGATTCAGTGTGTTCTCTGCATCTCTGAGGCACCCAGAGCACAGTGAGACTCTGCAGGTATTTGGTCTTGGTTCAGAGTAGGCCAGCTGTGCTTATCCTAAGTTATGCATTTTGTAGGAAGAAGGTTTTTAACGTACATCAGCCACACTCACATCCTTATTGCAATCCCACTGAGACCAGATGCTTCAAGCTTAGTCCTAAGGAGCAAATGGGAGTCTCAGCTGTTCTTTACAGGCCTCAGCAGCTGCTTAGGGCAACACAACCTACTCAAGCTAAACATGCCAAGTATCCAAGTGAGGACATTGCTCCCCATGCACTCTCTTCCCAGAATTTTCTGTTTATTTCTCTGACTTAAAATTTTCAGTATGCAGGATGGGAGGTCCTTAGGCCATAGTCATGTTCTGCCTCAACTGCTGATCTCTATCCTGTTTTGCAACCCCTTTGAACAGATTTCCAGCTGTGCCAATATCTACTCCTACAACAGCTTGCCATTCTGTAGCAGAGCCAGAGGACAAGAACTGTGCACTATTCACCTCTGCTATGAAAGATATGCTTGGATATGCAATTAGTCATGTTCTAACTCTTATTTTTTCCTCCCTTACAAACATTTAGCTATTAAGTTACATATCTGAAGTAGGTTAGGTACTTCAAGCCTCTATAAGGGAATCACGCAATTCCAAAATGCAAAATTCATATCTGAAAGACAGATATTGAGACTTGATTTCCAAATTAATTGAGTACTTGGTTAAATTTCAAAAACAGCTGAAATCATTTATTTGACTACAAAAGACTGTGGCAGAACATCAGTTCCAAGCCTCCTAAAGAATCTTTTGGGGTGTCAGAAGGTATCATACAAATATGTTTCCCAGAAAGTGTGTGAACTGAGAAAATTCCTCTGAACTCTCACACAAATTCCCTCTTCTCCCAAGAAACTTAAGGACACCACTCACAAGTTTACCCAGACAGCATCACCTGCATGCAACATGTCTATGGTTCACGTCTTCATGCTTCAAAGCCAAATTTACATGTATGTTCCTTTATAGAGATTCTCTCAGACCTCATTATCAGACAAAAGTGCAAGCTCTACTACTGGCTTGTTCTGATGGCACCTGCAGATATTTCCACCTGTTATGGGGATAAAAAAAAAAACAGAGCAATCCGTAAAGTAATAAACAATTTATTTTTTCTTTACATCAATCCTTATGAAGATAACATCACTTATGTTTGTGATTCAAATTTCTTGTACCGCATATTGCTGATTTTTAACATGGCACTTAAGGGAACAGTCACTTAAAGAGCTACACAATTTCATTAAATTAAACAATTTGCCATTTCTCAGTTATGTGATTGAACATACAACTGTCAAATTTAAGACCATTCATTCATTTCTGATGTTGTACAAGAAAGAAAAAAAATCTTTCCCTTCTGCTGAAATATCTTACCCTGTTTACAAAGACTGAGGGGAAGGGAAGAAGCTCTCACAGAAGATACCTAAAGGGCAACAGAAAAATCCTTTTTATTGATTACATAGCTGGTAAAAAGAACAACACCAAACAATGTGATAACACTGGATGATAACACTACCTGTACACATGTACAGGTCAAGCTGAAATACTGTGCAGTTCTAATAACTAGAGGTGTAGTGCACCGATTTTTTGCCTATTTAACAAAAGATAATAACCCTTTTAAACAACTAATGAAAAGTTTCACTGGGAACCCATGCACACATGTATGAAGGTGGAGGAATATTCTGCAAGATGCAACTTAGTGGTCTGGGTTACATCACATATTCTGGGAAGCATGCATGAGGAACTCTTTGCACGTTATGTGCAAGGCCTTGAAGCTAAAATATCTTGGCAGTCCTTATTTGCATGAACAGGTCAATTGCCCACTGCCTGGCTGGCATGAATGGTAAACCTCATGCACTGCTTCAGAAGCTCACACACAAACACAAACCCTTGGGCTCCATGCAGTTCAGCTTTGGCAGGCCACTGAGGCACACTGCATTTTGGCCTGGTTTTACATGGTTTAAATACTGCCTGTGTTTCCTAATGAGTTACTACTCTCCAAGGTTACCAGATTAAGCACCACTAGAAAACTAAGTCACCCAAAGACATTTGCAACAGCAAGCAAGGCAAGCTTCCCCAATGTTACCTCCTGCTATAAGCATCTTATTTTTGCTCCTGGGAGACTTCTAGTGGCCAGAGGTGGAGAAGACTCTGCAGTTTTTTGACCTTTTAACTCATCACTAAACCAGAAACAAGGATTAACAAAATGAAGCCAACAGCTTGTTGGAAACTTGAGCATAACAGCATCAACTCACTTCATATTTGCAAGCTGACAAAACACCCAGAGACAACACAACTTCCACAGGATCCAACATTCATGGATTACAGTCACACCGTGGCAGAAGAAACAGCTACTTAGTTTTACTGTACAGCTGGTAACAACTTAATAGAATGAAACACAGCAACACATGCACACAAACTGAACTGTCAGCACAACTCTGACAAAAATGGTCCTGTAATATTGCAGGTCATGTTTTGTCAGCTAAAGAACTTCCTGAACAGTTGCCTTAAAGTTAGTTTTATCTTCACAACCCAAAGACTTCAATGGAATCAGTCTGAAAACATCTCCTGAAGTCATAGGACTAGTTCATAGTAAAGACTGAAAGCCAAAGAATAACAGATTGTAGGAATAGGGTAGGTACAAGCATCTGAATTCTTCACCTTACTATTCCAACAGTGGTCACTGAAGGGAAGATCTTCACCTTAAAAAAAAAATCATTTAACACTTGAGAAAAACCATTAAAACAAACATACAAACAAAAAGCCTACATTACAGATTGATTTAGAGACCAGCTCTTTCAAAACCAAGACAGCATAACTAGAAAATTAGAAAACCTGGTCCCATTTTTGTATTCAAATACTGATTGTAAGTAGAAAAAGAATACAGTACATGCAATAATATCAAAACTCTGCCCTCCAGTACACAACCAAGAGTAACTACAGAATTAGGAAAAAAACCCCAGCTACTGCTTACAGTAGACAAGGTAGGGGACATTTTAGATGACTAATAACATATAAATCAAGATGATCACACCATCAGTCCCTCAATGGCAAGGATTTGCTGACTAAGTAAAAATTACGTGTCATACAGGAAGCATAAATTTTATATCAAAAGTAGTCCCCTAAGTTACAACTTCACATCTGATTAAATAGTTCCCTTACATATAAACTAACTTATAATATGACTACTTGGAGAATGCTACAACTACATTATCTAAAATAAAATTTTTTAAAAAGTGCTGTGAAACAGAAGCAGGATTTCTCTCTGCACACACTTAAGTTGACTAAAATGATTACATGATTACACCCAATAAAGTACTACTACTTCTAGAAAACCAAAACAAAACACATAAAATACTAGCTTGATGAACTTGACTCTTCCCACTGACTATGACTAGTTTTGGTTTTTTCCAATTAACTACTTCCCCAGAGCTCAGTGATTTGCTGCCTAGTATTTGAATACTAGTTTTATCATGAAACATTATAGTCAATCCAACATTCTGAAGATCCAACAAGTAAAAGAAAAAACATTGCAAAAGTCCAGAGAATAGCCAGCAAAAAAGCAACCCTCCTTCTCCCCAGAACCATTTATGAACACTGCTGGTCACCAAATGAGAGAGAATGGTTCCCAGTCACACTTCCATAGCAGAAATACTACAGCTCAACAGCCCAGATGTTGTTCCTTACCCCTGCCTTGCAGGATGTGCATCCAACACTCACAGTAAAGCTGAGCACATTGAGAGATTATTGCATTTTTCTGTTGGAAAAGGATCTCCAGTTCCCATGTGCATATTGTGACCTTCGACTGATAGGTTCCTTTGATTGACTGGTAAATACTTGTTTTATGAACCCTGCCACTACCACTATTGTACAATAGTTCTACAATCATGCAGAAAGAATGCTGTGTTTCTTCTGAAAGAACAAGACTTCACCTTAGGTCCTAAAGAGGAAGAAGCATTAAAAGAAAAATAAACCCCTAAAAAACAAATAACAAACAAAAAAAACCCCCACAGAAACAAAAAACCATAACAAAACAAACCTTCAACAGATACGCAAAAAATCAGCTAACTAAAGCATGATACTCCTGTAACAAGCTCCATTCTTCTGTAATATCTGGAGTTTGGTTGTGACCTTTTTGAACCATTGCAATCAAAAAAGTGAATACAAATAAAATGGACTAAACAGAGTTTGATTTATAAAGCTGTTTGCATTAATGAGAATATCAACAAAGCTGCCCTGAAAAGTAGAAATGATGTTTGCTATCACTGTTTCAGTACACACGCAACAGTCAGAGACAAAACCAGGTATTTATTTTACCTTTACTTTAGGGTACATATATTCAAGTGTTCTGTTTGGTGATCCATTGCATGACACTTCAGGGAAAGACAAAGGAATGTGAAAATTCTTCCTGTGCTTCATCTCACACATTTCTGGTTAGTGACCTCAAGAATGGCTAGATTGAGTCAACCTGAATCCAAGAAATATGATGGCCTCTCACACTGAGCCTGCACTACAAAAAACATGATTACATCAAAAAAACCGTAAACTCAGAATGGCAATGAAAGTAACAGAGCATGGACTTTTTTTATTTGTTTCACATCCAGGCATTAATGGTGCACTGTGGGAAAACAACTGTCAATTCAGCTGATTGACTATACTGAGACAGGTATTAAGTGCTCTACAAATGATCCCATGAACATAAATGTAAACAGAAGTGTTTGGCCTCCATACAAAGTGGTATTTCTGAAAGTGCTGGGATTTGGAAATCTGTCCTGCATATTTCCAAAAGCAACTAGTTTACATTCTATCTGACAGGATTAATAAAGTGTTTTGGAGGTTAACTCACTTTGGTCACGATCCCAAAGAACAGTTTCTATTAAGCAGTTTCAGCTATCCTCCTCATCATCACTAATAAGGTCTCTTTTCTCGGCGCAGGTCTCTCTCTCGCGCAGGAAGTCCTCGCGGATGGCTTCCAGCTCCGTCAGCTCCAGGCGCACCTTCTCCAGGTGATAGGTCCTGCGGTTCCTGATCTGCCGTAAGGGAAAAGGGTTCAGGTCTCCAAAAGCAATAGCAGTCAGCTTCCTGCAAGATTACACAGTGTTAGAAGACAGTCATTCATATTCGGTGGAGTTTTAAATCAGTTTTAAACTTCATCCATATCAACTTATTGTATGTTAGATGTCCCTGGTCTCTTTCACACTTGACAGGTCTCAGATGTTATCAATATTGCAAGAAATTTCTATACAGCACTCATGTTTAAGGTTATTTCAAGTGATAAAATGTTATCAAATGCTCAGGAGTTCCCCAAGCCACCTGTAAACTCTGCTGTAGAGATCACGGTCTTGACAACACTGAGCAGAAGACAAAAGCTTGGGTAATCAGAGCTTCCCTGGCTACACTGAATACTTGGTACATCCAGTAACCCATTAAGATTGGGTAACTTCCTCCATAGAACCCACTGAAGCTCCTTCAATCCCAAACCAGTCAGCTCTCCAGTTAGCCAAGATAACCTGACCATTAAGAGACCAGACTAAGCCTGGGACAACACAAATGCAGACAAGGATAATACAGAACGTGGACAAGCCAAAGTTTCCAACACAGAGAGAATGCTCTGGGATTCTGCTGGCTGGAGCAAGAGACCTCTGGGCCAGTGTCAAGTCAAACTTGTCAGGGCACATAGCAAAGCACCACAGAGGATCCAGCCCCCTTCCAGAGCCATGCTGCATCATACCATCCTACAGTCCCAGCAAACCCAGCAACTGGTCGGTCTAATCAGTCTAAGAGTTAACTACATCATTACTGCTGGTCTATACCGAAAAATATCTCATTGTTTACTAAGGAGAAAAGGGGAACTGGAATATTTCATTTATTCTATTTGAATTATCAGAAATAAATATTAAGAAAACTTATTTGGACAGTTTATTTAAGACCAGGTTTGTATTTTTGAGCTATAAGGAACGATTTCCTGCTATTTCTACACAGAACATATTCCAACAGCTTCTCTACCCTGTGCATAACATGCCGTGGATCTGTAGAAAAACCCAGCTGTGACATCCTGTAATTAGAATGTAATTATGCACATGTCTGTAGAGACCTTTCTCTTACTACAGAGTTTGAACTTAGAAACTCTGTGCAGAATGATTTTTAACCCATTCAGAACATCTATGAATTCTATACAAATAAATATTTCTAAATTTTTCCTCTACAACAGGATGATTTTTTGTCTGTATCAGGAAAGACCTCATTCTACATGCTTTTGTACTGCTCAAATGCTGATGCTGTAAAACTTGTACAAGCATGGCAGAATAAGAAACCAGGCAGCTTGAATCCTGTCTTGTCAGTCCTAGCAGGCAAATCCATATTCCCTAGGTAGCCCTACACCACTGCTTCCACTTTTGAAACCCCAAAAGGCAGAGACTTACAGATCAGCACATAGCATATTTGTATGGCAAATATCTCTGATGTACTGGATTCTGTCCTTACTTGAACTCCCCATCTCCCAGTGATCCCTAATTAGTTCATTTTGTTAACATCAAAATGAGATCTCTTCCAGCAAATACTAGAAGTCTTCAAAATAGGTTATTTCAGCACCAGAAAGTTTAGACAGGAGAATCAAGACATCATTTCCGTAAGTGGAAAAGGAATGGAAAGCCAAATCATCACCTCTGATTAAATGTAAATTTTTGTTTTCAAATTAGGTCAGAACTAAAAAATGTAATTTTTTTTTCTGTCTGCATCAGTCCCAGCAATCCCTTTCCAGCACAGGATTATTCAGTTTTAACTTCTCTCCAGTCAAAACTGAAACACAAGAAGTAAAAATAATAAAGCTCTTGCAGCAGGAGTCAAAGTATATGCCTAAATTTATGTGGAATTTATTACATTAAAAACAAACATCTCAAATTTCAATATTCAATTTTGCTCTAAACTGAAAATTAGTGAGCTTCAAGAGATATGCAAAACATTTTCAGACATTAAACCAATCCCAATATGACTTTTCTTTTTAAGATTAACCTGCTGCTCTAGTCTTGAAACCAGACATCTAAAAACACAAGACCCTAATTTACAAACTGCAAGTCCTATGCAAGGACTGAAGACCAGAAGAGTATCTAATTTGTATTTATTCTCTGCTTCCAAGTATATCTTAAAACCAGCTGGAGCTGTATGTGGCAGTAGCCTGTGCATCAACCATGCATAAGCAATCTAAGACTTGGGGGACATGGCTCACATTTTTAATGCTTGAGCCAGGATGTGTTTTTATTTATCATAAAACATTTTACTAACAAGTTACATCTGCAATGCAGAGAGAAACTTCACCTATAGTTGAAATTCTAATGTGTTACTACCATGATACAACAGCTAAGCAAGGTAATCTCTTTCACACCTAAAAATTACTGTTTAAGCCTTCATCATCTCTGATTTGTCTCTGCTAGATGAAAGAGCTCATGACAAATCCTAGCAGTTGGTTGCATCTCTAATTGCTTTATATCTGAATTAGGATCTAGATGGAAACAACCCCAAACCCACAAGACAGACATCTCCCATGGCCCACTCCAAGTCCCTCAATGCCACCCCAGTCTGAGTTACCCACCTGGCATCAAGGATGGTGCGTGTGAAATAGCGAAGGTACTTGAAAATGGACATCGAATCTTGCAGCTTTAAGATTTCCTCTTCTTTGTATTTAAAAAGTGCCAGGGCAAATCGGAATATTACCTGATAAAAATACATACAATATTTGGTTCTTTTTAAGTACAGAACACACTGAGTCTCATGCTCATCTTTATAAACTCCAAACAAGAGTTCCTCTTGCATAGCTTGCACTTCAGCCTTCGAATCACATGCCCTTTTATCTCCCTTCCCTGCACCATCCTCTATTTCCAAAAGTTGGAAAATGTTTTGAATGGCTATTTATGCACAGTTCCTCCCTTGTTTTTCTCCTACCAGTCATTTTAACTGACAGGACTTTTGCAGAACAACCTTCCCCCAACACCACACTCAGTAACACCACAATACTTCATTATCAGGTAACAAATGAACGAAGTTAGCCCATTCAGTTCACCTTTGGTCCCTCATAGAGGAAGGAGTCCCAGATTTTGAAAAGGATGTCGCTAACCACGCTGTCCACAAACACCACAAGAAACCAGTTGAAAGTGATAAGAGTATAATCAACTTTATATTGTTCAAAATGAGCATGCAGTCGTGGAAGCTTCTCGCTCATTAAATCCTTGAACACTCGCTGATCAACCTAAAGAGATGACAAACAGGGTGTTATTGTTCCAATTTTCCAGCACATCATTGAAAGCAGGGCTGTTAGCAGTCTGTAGGTACAAGTTTTTCCAGAGGTAACCAGGAAACCCAGGACTGTCTATCTAACACTTCCAAGCTAGATCCACCCAAAGCACACACAGCTACCCCAGTGCACATTGCCCTTGTCTGCTTCTCAGCCCATCCCTGGTCTCACAAGGCTCCTCACACACAGGTGGAGTGTTTCTAGCACAGGCCACCAGTGCTGCACTGGTGCAGGAGCACAGGAGCAGAGAACGTGCTGGGCAAACACTTGGCTGGAGGAGGCAGCCTGGACCAGAGCATCACCTGGAAGCAGGAATGCTACAGGGGCTACTGCCCACAGCACTGCAAAGGCATCCTCACCCCGGCCCTCCCACAGAGCCCAGCACCACCGTGCCCCCAAATGTGAGGAAAGGAATGGTAACACAGCTCAGTGTTGTGAAGCTGTCGATGAGAATGGGGTGTAAAGGACTGCAGCTCCAAGCAGGACACTGAACAACCATCTCAGTGTTAGAGTCCTTGTCTAAACAAGGGCCCTGGTGCCTGGAACCCACCCCTGTCAACCCCAATCCTATCCCCCTCCCAAAGAGGCCTGTCAGACAGTTGCAGAGGAAAGCTTTTGACTGGCTGCAGTTTACAGGACCAGGCTCTATCCCGGCAGAGCACATACCTGTGATCCCAGCAGGGTCTTAGTATAATAATCACGAGGCATGAAAACTTCCACTACTGCTACTAGACACCAAAAAGCATCTTCCTGTTCCAAGTACAGAAGGGCAATTGCTACCAACCTGAAAATGGGTTTTGTTGGAGAAAAAGATTATTAGAGTATCACAAACTGTATTAAGAACCATTACAGTAAAGTATTTGTTTCTGTTCAGCAGAAATAAATGTATTAATAGCAGAGCACTGAACAGCAAAACTTAATGTTCAGTTTAAGATGGGGCAAAGACATGCCTTCTCAGTCACATCAAGTATTTGTATCCAGCTAAATAAGAAAACAGAAAAAGGCAAAAGTTTGCTCTAAAAATTTCTTGAAGTGTTGGTGTTGCCAATTTTAAGAGCTCTCTAAGCACAGAGTCTAGTTTAGAAAGGAGATGGTTATTCTAAGGGTGTTAGGTGGAGGTTTCCACTTTACTACTACTGCTACCACCACCACCTCACCACCTCTACGACGTTACTCATTGCCTCTATTCTACTACTTCTTCAGTGCAATTTCAAATCACAAAGCTGCTCTAAGTTCAAAAGCCTATTCTAGTACATAAAATAGTGCACAAATGGACATCTATAGTATTACATCACAGGGATGAGACAGGGTGTTAGACTAACATATCTGCTTCAAGTAGCACCTTCTTTTACTACAGATCTCCAAGTAGCGCAACTATTCTGGCAAAGGCCAACTGCAATGAATCAGAATTTTTCTTAGCATTGTTACACAAGAATCCCCTTTAAATTCTACAATTGTGTTTGAAGACATTGGTGGGAAATGCTGAAATTTGTTGCCTTAACAATACAAAAAAAAGTCAAGCATTTTTTTCTGCTTGCTTTAAAAGAAGAAAAAACCTAACAAATTCTTGCACAAAAAAGCAACACAATCCCCTACAACTGACATGAAGTCAATGTAATACTCCATTTAAGTAGCTCATTTCTTATGAGTTAATTCCAGTTCCAGTTTTGATACCAAGTTGATTTTACAAAATGTTTTATCCAGGTCAACTACTTTTTTCATTGGTTTAAAAAATGTGATAGTTATTTGTTGTAAATTATGAGCATACAACCCTTAAGGCAAAATGCTGTTCAAAACCATGTTGACAACATGTAATTTGAAATGATCACTAAGTGTTTCACTGCATAGTTATTACTCAAGATTAGCAAAATCTTACCTGTTGAGCCCTTGGCAATATCCTATATCAGGATTTCTCCAGGAAAATGCCAGCAGCACATTTCGCAGCTTCTGGATCCCTTCAGATGTTGGGGAGGAGTAATGTTTGTTGTTTGGCAAAGTCCTCAAGAGATCCAGCTCAATCTGTTTAGATGCAGGATTTGGTTTTTCCAGAGCTTTTTGAAGCAAGGTTTGGAAGTAGCCAGGAACAGCGCTGTCCTTGAATTTTTTAACATGGAGATTGACACACCATTTCCACATCTTGGAACGATGTTCGTGCGGGATTCCAGACCGAATAAGGTTCTTCAGTTCCACACAGCGCATCATCTCCCTGTTCATTGTGCTTGCAAGATAGTTTTCCCATTTCACTCCTGTGGAGATCTCTCGATTTTCACTGAGTGAAAGTGATCTCAAGTCCAAAGCTCGTGATTTTGCTACTAGTTTCTCCTCATCATCATCTTCTGGGACGGTCTGAAAACCATATATATCATATTCACTGAAATGGAGAGGAAGAAAAAAGGCTTTTAAAATATGTTCAATAGCTCTGAAGCTCTCAAGTTCCCACCATAGAGTTACTTCAAAGCCATTCCCCATAGCTCTTAGGTTTTAACTATTATTAAACATTTTTCTGAAGTATATTCTTCATATAAGGATTACTTGTACAATTCCATATACAAAAAACTTGGTGCCCATGTTGCTGTATATATTACTAGACAAATTAAGCAATTTAGTTATGGACATGGTCTAGTTGGAATGTACCTGTCTCCTCAGCAGCTCACCTTCAGCAGCCATAGGGCAATACCTTCTTTTAAGTTTGATGTTATATCTCAATTAACGAATAAATGTGTCAGTGAAACTTCCCAGTGTGACCATTCCCGGGACCCCCTGGCAGCCACACTCCCAACAGAGACTGTCACTGCTGGGGCCAAAGCTCCCTGACAGTCCCTGCTCGACTCCTGCACACCCCACACCCACAGCCAGGCCAGGTTTCCTGACTGGTTCCACCGAGCCTTCCCTCGGCAGAGTCTCACAGGTCTCTTCCCATAAAACAGTTTATTCAAGGCGCAGAAACACAGACATAGCCCGAGCTGGTGCCACAAAGCACCCTCAACAAAGGAATCCCACGGCTTTTATCCCCTCACAGTCCAAGCTCGAAAGTCTCCCTCCTCCTCCTCCTGAGTCCTCGGCTCCTGCTGTGTCCCAGTGTCCCTCCCCTGGCTGGTGCCACCAGGCCTGGTGCCCTTTGTTATGTAAAGAATCGAGGGTTCATGGTCCCTTATCTCCCAGATAAGACCACCCAGAGCTCAATCTGCATCTCCGCCTGCACCAGATGCATTCCCCAACAAAATGCATTCATACAGCCAAAAGGATTTCATGACCATTCTGTCACTAACGAAGGGAAATACAATAAATAACCCAAACACGCAAATATATCCGCACTGTCTGTTTTCCAGTGTTAGAATAGAGCCCACTGGCCAAGACACACATACATTTAATTTAATAGGACCAAATTACCTGACCAGGTGTGGTTTAAAAAATGCTTGTTCTGGTTGTTCACTAGGTTCTGCCTTCAAGGCATCTTCCAGTAACTGTGTGATGACCTCACGAGCAGGACTTTGATCCTCAGAACAAACAGGAGTTTTCATTTCTTGAAGCAAGATCAAGTACTTACTTTCAATCTGGCAGAGTTTGGCTTCCAAGCTGGTATACTGTAGAAAATAATATATATGGATTATATAAATCTTCAGACAATTCTTTGTGCTACACTTCTTCTAAAATCTGGCTCAATGCTATTCTATTGGTTTATGCTACTCAGAAACCTGTAAGTCAAAAACAGACAGCTTAACTTTCCCATTTTTGTAACACGAGGAAACATAAGGCAGCATAGTAGACCAGATGTTTTCCAACACTCGTATTTTTGGATATGGAAAATCTGAGCAAGCCTTAATTATCACTACATTGTATAAAATACCTTAAAAGAACAAAATGGTTGAGTTGTAGCAGCTTTAGTCTGTGCATGTTTGAACAAGAAAAACTTAAGTGGCATATGAGTTAGGTAATAGGGTGTAGGAGCTGTAAACACACCTCCGTGCCAAAAATATAACATTTAAGCCAGGCTACTGAGTGCATGGCTTCCAAAAAAAACCAAAAGCAAACCCTACCAAACCTACAGCTACAGGTATCTAGCCTTACTTACAGATGTGTGCATTTTCCCTAGACCCAAGCACTGGAAATCTCCATTATTTACCTGCCACATCTCTACACTCAAATTCATCTAGACAGAAATTCCCGAATTCACCATAGCACAGTCATGCTGCATGCTCAGGAGAAAGCTCTGCTCAGTGACCTATCACATCCTTACACATCCTGTCACTGACACTTTAAAAAAAATTATTACAGCCGTAATTCTGAGGAAACAATGTTTTCAGATATATACATGCCTTTGTTCATAAGTTATCAAAACGTTCCACAATTTTAAAAGAAATTACTTCTTTTAAGAATCCATTCAGAAAGATTGGTCTGTAAGGACTGAGAGGACATTTTTTAAGCTGTCATATTTAATACACGTAAGTTGTTCCAGTTCCTAGGTAGATTTACAGCTAAAATATGGAAAATTGCTTTAAACATTGCCAAGTGAGAACATGCTGACCTTTGCCTGCCATTCTCTCTCTCTTGCTTCTGCATTTCTTCGTAGAGCAGAAAGTTCCAAAATCTCCTTATTTAAAAATTTATTCTGGGTCTTATAACCCTGAAGATTGTCCTGTTGATAAAAAAAAAAAAAAGAAGTGGATTATGCTTTCAGACAAAGATCACCTTAGACCATAGAAACTAATAGGACTTTTAATTAAAAATATCATGCTCAAATCAAGTATTTTTGGACTTCATGAATGAAATGAATGTTTTATAAATGAAACACACATGCCAAACATGAGCACAGGGTGGTGCTGTGCCTCACCCACCTCCCTCCCAGTGCTCCACTGCCTGCAGAGGGCAGGGAGGACAGGCACGTGCAGGCTGAGCACACCACAGAGGCCACACTAACACAAAAAAGGGGGGACAAAGGCCCCTTGGGTTTTCACTACCCTCACCAGTCCTCACTAAAAGTACAAGTTTCATGTCTGCCTCCACATAGAAATATAAATCCTTGGCAATGAGCTTCTCTGCCTGATCCACTCAGATCCTGGCTACAAATACTGCCCCTGAAACCTGAGCTTGTGGGATGAGGTTGGTATCCTCCCAGCAGCCTCAGTACTCTCACACTCCACAGCATCAACAAGCTCTGTCTGCTTTCTGTCAAGACCACTGATTTCCAGTTTCAACTTTATTTTTTAAAACTTACCAGGCTCATATATAGGAAAGAAAATTATGTATGTTTACGCATATTTTAAATGACTTATTTATATTCCAAATTCTTTGGAATGCTAATAAATTTGAAATACAGCATTTACCCAAAGGCAAGAAAGCCTGTTTAGAGCAAAGTGGATAACTTCAGTGACTCCCTTAAGAACTTGTAACACATGCAAAGAGGTATGTTAAAGAATAAAAAAAAGCATTAGTAAGAGCTGTAGCAGCTTTAGTAAAGAAAGGTTCTTATACTCCTCCCTCCTTTTTTGTCTCCTGAGAGCTTCTCTTTGCTTTTCCACATGCTCTTTGTTGCCTCACTTTTGATATTTAAAATCAAAAAAAGCCAAAGCAAGCTTTCTGTTTGTTTTCCTCCATGCTTTTATTTTCCTCTTACCCTTAATCCTTCCTGCTCCTTTGATTATTTCTCACATGCCATCTGCTCCGCAGCAATGGTTAATTTACTGAAAGTACAGGACCCTGCACTAGAGATGCCCCAAAGGAAAGAAGTTCTGGTTAGATTGGCAGATTACAGCTCGAAGTGGAGGTTCCAAGCTGAGAAAGCCTCTGTTGATGAGTGTCCTGGAGAACTGCTGTAGTGATCTCAAACAGTACAGCAGACTAAAAAGTACTTGTACAGGGAGAAGAGATTCCCCTATGCATTAAGACAGAGACAATGCTCTTACTTTTAGTCGGTCCAGTTCCTGTAGCTCCTTATTAGTACAGGAGGCCGTGGGGGAATTTATTGCTCCACTTTGAGAGGATGTGCTGTCCTCACATTCACTGAGTTGACGAGAGAGTTTCATGATGACTTCATCTTTAGCTTGAATAGTTTCCATCAACATTCCCAGCCGTTCATTGAGTTCTCCAACTTTACACTTCAGATTCTTGACTTCCTGCTGGAGGCTATCTTTTTCCAGATTTAACTTTTCAAGCTGATTGTTGAGGCCCAAAATCTGGTCATCTTTTTGGTGCAACAGCTCTAATGTATCTTTGGGAACCCCCTCACAAAGGCGGCTTGCAAAGTATTTATCATACTGGGAAGATCTGACTGTTTGCTGCAGAAGTCGAACAAGTTCCTGAGAATTAAAAAACAACAGTAAAAAACCCCGAAATTCTAAGTTTCTAAATTTTATACCTTAGAAATCTAACATCAAGCAAAATAAAGTTTTTGGAGTGCGTTCAGACCTCATGCCAGTGTTTTAAAGAAAAAGGGAACACTTTATGACATGATTTCTAGCAGGCTAACACAATGACTGGCCTACATAGATGGCTTCAGCATCTTTCACTGATCCTGCCTAGAAAGGCTACAACAGGTTAATGAAAAGCAGGGGACAGCTGAGACCCAGCAGTTACTTGGAAGCTGAAAATATCCTTGCCTGCAAGCAGCCCTGTTGTAAGATGAACAGGAAGAGGCTTAAGCCCAAAAAGTTTACAGGAAAACGTTACAGAATGGAAAAAGCAAAGGTAACTAAGAGCTCTCTTCTCTAACAGATGCAGAGAAAATAAAAAGAGGAAAAACCAAAATGCTCCTTTGCCAGAAAGGAAGTCTTTGAAGGGCTGCTTAGAAAATCCTGACACAGAAATGACTACCTAAGACACCGTTTTTCTTTTTCTTCTTATTAAAACAAAAGCAGCTGTTAATACAGTGTTGGACTAGACCGATGAGATTTCTCACAGCAGCAGCTCAGAAGCTCAAATGTACTCCTAGGAGAGATAATGCCTAAAATGAGTATAAATATGGAGCTCAGACATTCCTTCTTTGGTTTCCCTTTGATCACCTCACACAAAGGAAAATACAAATAGCAGAAGCAGCAGCTCCATACAGGACCTAAAACATTTCTCTTCTTAAAATGAGTAGAAATTCTTTTAGGTAAAACCAAGATGTTGAATAAATTGGAGTTATGAGGGCACACAAGCATGAACACTATGTGAGTGCAGTTTATATACACACATCATGGTTAGGCCTATATTTTACAAAACCATACCTGATGAGAGAAAGAAGCCAGGTTTACTCCCCACCCACTGCACTAGCACCGAAAGAATCAAAAGACAAAGAGAACCTGAAAGGAGAAGTTCCTCAGATATTTTATGTACATATGGAAAAAGAAGCTGTGACTATCAGCCAGGATCCTGGCAGACACCAAAGAAGTTAACTTCAGAGAATAAGGAAGATAGATAAACCAATTTAATGAACACTGTGTGAATTGAAGTTTTATTCAGGGATCTAACCTTCGACAGACGTAAAAGATGGTCCTTCTTGTTTCAAGATTTTTTGTAAACAAAGGCTTGTTTAGAATCATCATTTTATAACAACCAACCAGGTCTCAAGGCAGTGAGATGGCCAGAAAGGTTAAACTCACAATCACCTGCCAGACCCATTTGCTTTTGTGCACTTTGCCTGAAGGCTTAATTACCTTTTGGCTCAGAAGATCTTTCTTTAACTTCTCCAACTCTTCCTGCTGGCTTTGATACTTGAGTTGCAGTTCAGAGACCAGTCTGTTGCCATTGCCAGAACACCACTCTGTTGGAGAAGAGTCGCTGCTGGTGCGGTGTTTGCTTGATCCAATCATATCTTTCAGCGGGCGCCTTGCTTTGTGTGGAATGCGGCCAAAATCAAATGGAAAAGCTGAACTAGTCAGTCCTGCATAAAACAATTTCTTCTAGTTCGGTTCACTTAGTAAAAAGGCATTTCAAAGCATTCAGATTTCCTTAAAAAATATACTTATTAACATTAGACTTTGAGCAGTTTTCAAACCACTCAATACAGTAGTGTTAAACAGGCCTCATTTTCCAAGTTGCTTCCTTTGGTGGGAAAAAAAGAAAGCTCAAAATCTTCTCCCCTCCCAGATAAAAGACTTGGCTCATATTAACACTTTTCATATAAGACATGAAGAGAATTTTACAATTCATTACAGAAAATAAAAGGTATCCCTTCAAAACCATGTCTGATATCACAGCCTACTGCTCCTGTAAGAGGCATTCAATGTAAGGTTTCACCTCCATGTACAGGATGTTTTCTAACAGATTAAATCACTTAAGTGCTCTTAAAGAGATGTAAAAACATCTCGACAAGGTTATTCCAGACACTGGTCAAAGCTGAGAACCAGTTACAATACATAGATGAGCTATTGCTTCCTGTCCATCCCTGCTTTGTCCCCATTTCAGAAGCAAGCCAATGTAACAGGTACATACACAGAGTCTAAAGGCAATTCTGCTTCAGTGGGTGACACTCAAGTGAGTAATTACAAACCTCAGCATTTCCCTTCACCTCTTACTTTGCAACTCATGTGACAAAACCAGAACTAGTAACACACTCAAGAAACTGGAAACAGACAAGGCTTTGTCTTTGTTCTCCTGTATTTGAATGGCAGGGGACCCCAAACACATCATATGGGATTGATTTTTTAAAAATGATTTACGGAGCTGTGGATGTGGTTTGTGAAGAAAAGATGAGCTTCCACTCATTTCCCAGAGACAGACATAACACAGTACTCTGTACTAAACAAGGTAAGGCATATGCTCCCCTTCCTCCCTCCACTTCTACCTTTATTTCCTTCTGCCAGGTGTTTCCTCTTTTCTTCCAGAGCCATTGAGTCCTCCAAGTCTTTTGGGGTTGGATCCAGCAGTTCCCAATCCTCAGAGGTATAAAATACGCTCTTGCGATTTTCGTTATTTCCTTTTCTTAAGGAGGACATGGAATTTCTGTGAAAAAGGCAGCAGGAAAAAGGGACAAAGATTTCTCTATTTTGCATTCTTTTTATAAGGGGCTTTTCACAGTTCCAACAGTGCAAACTAAAAATAGGCTAAAAACACAGACAAAACCAATACCAAATAAAAGCTCAAAGAAAATAAAGCATACGCTACCAAATAGCCCTTGCAATCAACAGTGCTAAATTCCAAGAACAGAAGAATTATTTTGCTTTAATGCCATCGTCTTTTGCATCCCCTGTTTTAGCCTTGTTTTTTGCAGCAGGCAAGTACAAAACAAAGTTAGGATTTACAAGCAGCACCTCTTCATTGATCAGTTGTAGTTTAGAATTTTAGGGTACCTGCCAAGCATTAAACTGAACAGCATGCAGTCAAAACACATGTATGTTATAGTTCCATATTGGGGATTAATGGAAAACTTGGGATCATCCAAGAGACCTGCTGCAGCTGAAACGCTGATGACAAGACTCCTTAGCAGTCTTTCTTTTCTACGGTGGAACATGGCCAACTATCTGCAAGAACATTTCAGGGGCATCCTCAGAATTCCAGCCAGACAATTCTATAGAAGAACAACACATTTCCCAGTAGGATAAAATTACCTTACCCAGCTTCCCCCACAACCATCATGAAAAGTCAGGAATGCCCACTCTTACGTCCATGAGTATTCACATAGGTCAGTATTGTAAAGCCTTTGTTCAGCTACACAAGTAAATTCTAAATCAATCCATATGAACCAGTTTAAAATTTTGGTGTAAAACTGGAAATATATTTCGTATCTCAGCATTTTCCACACAGTCTGTGCAAGCTCACAATGATGCTTTCACTTATTCATGCTCTCTCTTCAAAACATAAGCAGAAAATAACCTTTATTATACTTTCAAGATCATTTGATGATCCAAGCCAGTCTTTCAGCTTCACAAGAGATTTAATATCTGATCAACATGAACCCTAAGCTAATCATTAAGCAGTACACAACTTTTATAATCTGATGAACTAATAAATATTTACAATTTAAAAGTAATCCTAATGGTTATTAATAAAACTATTCCAGCAATCAATTTACAAGCCTGGCAAAGACTCATTTATGCTACAGATTAAATTTTCTTCCAGAAAGAATCACAAGTCCTGCTGGGGGCAAGAAGCCTCATTTCTATGTTCAGACCTTCCACACAAATTAAGTAGATCAAATTGGGTGATGATGGATTTATTTCCTAGGGCACCCAACATCAGTGAGTGTCTCAGTAAGTGTGCCCTGGCACATCTACATCTCTTCTCCAAATGGTGCCTGATCTCTTACCATGCAACTCCACAACTGCCTGCTCTGCACTCAGTCAGCCTTGGCATTTATAGCCTGTCTGAACACCACCTTCTAAAGCTTGAAAAAACCACAAAGAACAAGTCAGGTGACTTCCAGAAAAGCTTCTTTAAAGAACTGCTGTTAGGCCCATGAAAAATCATAGCTGATGCTGAGTTTTGTAAAGCTTTTGCACAGGTTTGTTCAGGGCACTCAAGCAGCACTCCTTCATTGCTTTCTGTTAGATTAAAATAAGATGAAAAGATTAAATAGATAAATTTGAAAACAGTATTTATTTTCCTAAGTACAATCAAACAAGCTACGCAAGAGCCAATCATATGATCTAATGAGTCTCTATTTTTAAATGTTTGGGGTTTAAGTTTTATTTTAGTTATATAACTGGAGGTTACTATAATCCAGTATGTTTCCAAGTCTATAATCTGCATAAATAAGTAGCTGAGAGTATGAAAATGAAAAAAATTCAAGCCTAAATGTCCGTATGTATCAAATAGTATTTGAAAATGTATTTTAAAAAGTAAACAAGTGTATTTCAACTTCAATTACTATAAATATATACATTGTTTAACTCCAAGACATATTTTTTCCTTTTTTTCCCCCATTATTACATCACAACTGCTACCTAAGATGCAAAGATAGCTATTACAGCAATATCTTCTCTGTCAGACACACTGTAAATGTGTTCAGGAGGAAGGACAAGGCTTTGACTGAGATATCTACACACCTTAATATAAATTAGTAAATACATGAAAATGTGCTCTCAGGAAGAGAGGAAACTCTCTGCAGTTTTAGACACCCTTTGATCCATCCTCTAACAGCAGGGCTGTAACTAGTCACAATCCAGTAAGACATTGGATAGAGCACACATATTCCAAAGACTGTCAGATCATCCCCCCGTCCCAAATGGCACAGAACTATTGGAGAAGGGAGGAAAACAATCAACCAGAACACTAGGGAAAAAAAAAAGAACACAGCCAGATAAAGAGTCAAAACCAACACCACCTGGTAACCTCTCAGATCTCTGTGCTAAACAAGAAAGTTTTAAAAGGCATATGTTTAACTTGGCACTGCTGATAAAAATGAACATTTTCCTCCCAGCTCAAGACGGAAGTGGTCTGGTTAACCAAAGCTACAGCTCTGCTTTGTGAACTGCTCTGTACTAGCACTGTAACCTGCTTTAAGTAGAAATGGAAAATCCACCTATGTGGGCAAAGCAAAGCACAAAATCATTTAGAGAGAAACCCAACAGGAGAGATGAAAACCAATGGGACTGCTTTCCTTAAAGCAACTAATACTAAAGAGTAAATTCATTATGAGTGAGGGGTTTTGATGTTGTTCAGAAGGGTTCTGCCACATTTTTTCACAGTAATTCAAACTACATCTACTTCAAATCTGTCCCATGTGCTTTCATCTCTTTTAAGAAGAAAACAAAAAAAAAGGATTTATATTGGTTTGATTTTCATCACTAAAAACAGTTCCTATGCACTGAGTACTATGACAACTCCAATGCTGGCAATTGGCAGCTCCATGACAAAGCAGCAGTGGCTGAGAATGTAACTCCCTGCTGGGGCTCAGAGAGCAAAGCCATCACTGGAAGTGCTGTACCAGACTTGCAGTCTCCCTTTCAGGCATCAGTGATGCTACACAATAATGTTCCCTTACACCCTTTGAACAGTAAACACAGGAAAGAAACAGTTTACTTGAAGAGAGACAGTACACAAACAAACAAACAACCATCACCTCCCATCATTCTAAGAAGCTCCACCGACCATATACTGATGTAGGAAATAGTCTTGGCCAGGAACTAACAATCTCATGGTAACTCTTTCTCCCAGGTTCCCAACTTACTTGATCTCAGTACTCCATTGTTTAAGTGAGAAATTGATGGCACTTGCTTGGACTGGTGCAGGCTGGGAAGCTGCTTGTTCCCCCACCAGGTCTGTAGGAGAAGTCTCCACAGCTAGAATATTTCTAGCTCTCTCTGCTGAAGTATTTTGACTTAGGATACTCAAATCTATATTAAAAGGAGAAAAAAAATAAGATAGAGAGAGATAAAGAGAAAAAAAATAGGCATAATCTTCAATAAGTAAAAGAATAGTGGCTATGTAAAGTACTGCTAAGACTGCTAGTGACATTCAGGTTTTATTTTCAATTGCAACATAACTTTATAAAACATTCTGTTCAAATGAATCTTAAAAATAGCAAACTTCTCAGTGAGATCTCACTGTAGCCACATATTTTTGATAACAGACAGGATGCTCACAAAGCATTATTTCATGAGTGATTTACAAATTAGCCTATCGGAACTAAGTCCAGAAGAGTGTCACAAAAACACCGACCCAGCTTTCAGGGTGTGCTTCACCCCGTAAGTTATTCATCCTAAAAGTGACACTGTTGCTGCAAGTCAGTGAGCTTTACAGACCTGGGGCAGTCCTGTGCCAATCCAGGCTGGGCGTTGCCTGAGTCAAGAACTCTGCAGACACATCGGACACCTCCTGCCCCAGGGAGGATTCATGAGCTCTGGCTGACCTGAATGCAGCTCCTCCTCAACCCATCCCACCCAACTCTCCTGTGGGGCCCATGGCAGAGCTGCAGCAGTGCCCTGCACACCCCAGCAAATTCCCAAGGCTCCAAATGGCTCTGCAGGAGCTGGCTGAGGACCGGGCGCAGCCCTGAGCCACAGCTAACAACGGGCAGAGGATCAGGCTGATCCAACCAGGCAGCCAGGTCTCCAACACACCACACTGCAAGCACAGGCTGCACAAGCTGCAGGGTCTGTGCTACCTCAGTGCTTCCATGAGCCTGGAGAGCTGCTTTCTCCCTCCAGCAGGCAGAGGGAGTAAAAAATCCAGAATATAGAATATACTATGAATAGCAGCACCATTAGAGAGAAGCATAAAGAGGTTTACAGCCTTCTACAAACCCCCTGAAAAGGGAAGTTAAACAAGCCCAAACACAATTTTCAGATTCTTCTTGATGTAATTCACAAAGTATTGAAGTGGATTAAATATTTTTTGACAATACTCTCAGACTTGATTCAACATTTCTATTAGAAAGTAACATACCTATTCGATGGGCTTTGACTTAAATAAAGCCCTGGGAAATTATGATGCCTTCTTTTATCACTGGTCTTTCAGCCTTCTCTCTGACAACTGCCTGGCACCAGCAGCAAGACCATCTTTAAGCAAGCTGTACCCTCCAATTACTCAGCAGAGGGTTACTTACATCAAGTATCAAGGATTAGAAGTAGAAAGAACATTCTGTGATAAAGAATATGAAGTATAAAAGATCATTGACACTAGGAATCTCCCAAACCCTTGAACAATGGTATCTGACACAGAAATGTATCATGTCATGTTTCAAATAGTGGTACAAGTTAGACTGCCTTGATTTTTATGAATAGATGCTTCAGGGCCTTATCAGCCCAAGGGGATTCCAAGTTCTTTTGGACCATGGCTGCTTGAACTGAACACAGTTCAGCTAAAACAGCTTAGATAAAAAAAAAAACAAACCATGGGATCATATTTACTGTCTAATGAAGAAGAAAGATAATAATTAGGTTTTAACTACAAAATAATAATTAAAACCAAAACTAAACCCACCCCCCACCCCCCCGGAAAACCCAAAAACAAAAAAAAAGCCCAACCCACAACACACAGATCAAAAACTTATGTATACTCAAAGCCAGGGTGGAATACTAACATTCTGCCTTTACACTTACAGCTTGTTTCATGGTCTACCTGTCTGATTCTGCAAAATCCGTTCAGAGGATGGCCCAGGTAAAGGAATTGCTCAAGAGCTGAATTTCCAATAAATGCATTTCCCCTCACAGACACACCAGTTGTCTGAATGTGGCACCCCGAGGTTGCTCACTGCACATCCTCCCCTGCCCACACCAGCCAGCAGCTGGGTTAGAGGTATGGACTGCACAGCACACACAGCACAACAAATGAGTGTGGTTGCTCATGCAACCTCCAAGTAAAAAAAATAAATCTTGTTTTGGAACGTATTTCAAAAGAAAAAAATCTTACAAATGCATGGCACTGCACGTTTTATTAATGCAAATTAAGGACTGAAATTATAGAAACTACATTAACATTCAATTGATTTCAAGAAAAAATAATAATCCCATCTACTATAAAGAATAAATATTTTATTTGACTTCTCTAGTAGTGAGGTACCTCCACAACAAATCCTACAGTGCAATTGTTGTTAATATTAACTTACCCACATCCCATTCTGAAAAATACTTTGAAGTATTTTTCACTACACTGAATGTTCTTAAAAACCTTTCAAGGCTGATCCACAAAGCAGTTTCTAGCTTCATCTATGTTCCAGTTAGTCCAGATTTCTGAACTGGGAGGGGAGAGGACAGGGGGAGGACAAACAGTTAAGGCTGCAGTAAGCAGTTCTCAGTTTGGACTGAAGACAGACTACTTCCCCATTTAAAACATTAACGACAGTATCTGTACTCACGCACTAGCAAAATAATCCAATTTCTATGCTCTGGTATAAAGCACATCACTGCGTGTACGTTCCCTTCTTCAAAGAAAAGAAGAAAAAAAAAGCCACAAGACACATATCTCAGTCATCAACGTGAAACCAGAGCCTTACAGAATCCCATAGCTCTAGAGGAAACTCTTGGAGTACTTGATTAAAAAGAAGAAACAACCATCAATCACTCTGGCTATTTGCATTTTCCCCAAAGAAATCCCTACTTAAATACTTCAGTTGATGGTAAGAGTCATCACTGTCATTTGTCCTAGAAAATGAGATACTCTAGATGCAGCTCCAAATTCTACATAATGCAGTTTAACTGCAGGCTGCCCCTGAGAGGGATGGGCCTACTCAGCCCATGCATTTCATGTTGATATTCCTTGTCCTGGATATAACAACAATAATAATTTAAATTTAAAAAAACAAACAAACAAACAAACAAAAAAATCCAACCAAAAAACACATGAAGAGGTTCAGCTTGCTCATCCAGAAAGCCCCCAATGACTTACAGGAAAGGAAAGCTCCAGATCACTGATTAAATGACTGGATGAGATGCAAAACAGGCGTGAGGGAACACTACCTGCACACACTGCAGCGACAGCAGGCTCGTTTCACATTGTACCCAAGCTCTGAGGGAAGTAGCAAAACAAGAACGGACAGATTCTGTGGCCAAGTTACATGTTAGAGTTGATATGATCCAACACTCTGCTGCCAAGAGGCCAGGCCTGTCTACTGCTTCACTCTGCCTTCGTGTATTTAGTCACTGTGCCTTGTTCCCTCCTGTCCACCAGCTGTGCAAGTCACCTGACTGCACACTGAACATATTCCACTCATTAATGTAGCAGAAGTGAAAAAAAGTCCTCCTTTCTGGCTAACATTTGAACTCAAGCTATTCAGCACAGTGTCAGTTAAACACAACACAAAAAGGAAGCCTGTGCAGCAGAAAACAAGAGGCTGAAGGCAGAAAGGGTTGAAAGAGCCAAAGCCTGTTCCCTTTTGCAACACTTAGATTTTTGTCCAGCAATACATGTGCTCTGGAGCATATGGTTTGAAAGCTGCTACCCAGACTGGCTGCTGCCAATAAAGGTAGTCTCAAACCATCCCACCTGGCATTCCCAACAATTCTCTCAGGCTAATCCTGGCCCTGTCCCTACAGTAAACCACTCCTGGAATCTACCCTGGCCAAAAGCTAACCTGGAGACAAGGCTGATTGCTGCTGCCTGCAGAGCCTGCATTAGCACACGGCAGGGCCAGCCCCGCAGCAGCTCAGGGAACCACTGGGTTTACAGCAGGAGCAAAGTGACATCAACCAAATGTGACATCTGTTGATGAAATAAGTCTGACCTCAAGACTCTGCCTAAATCCAAGAGAGCCCTACTGATGCCTAACTTGGCACAGAAATGGATTTTACTCAGTCTTATTGATGGATAACAGAAATCAGCAAGGAATCCATTTCTGTAAGGACTCAGGAATAAACAATTCACAAGTGCCTGTGCAATGTAGTAAAAAATGCAGAATAACTTTGTATCATGCACAGACATTTTTATAACTCTGACAGTAGTTTAGAATTACATTTTCCTTGCCTAAAGGTATTTCAGAGACTGAATTTCACATATGTAATATAAGTGCAAACTGTCTTCCAGTTTTGAAAGGCAGGACATTTTTATCACAGTCAGATAGATCCACCACACCATACCTTTTCAGGAACAAAGTATGGTCATTCAGAATGCAAAATATATCTGTTCCCATTAAAAACTGGAGTTTACATCTCAGGATATTTACCATAGTAAGTTTTTAAGATATTGCAACCACTAAAAGACAACTTACCTAATGTAAGATGTACTTATTGAAACCTAGTCATAAGACTACTCCATTTTACTTAATTTCTAAAAATATGTTTTTAAGAAATCAACAGATTTTGTAAAGGATCTGATATCACATATAAAATTACATTTATGATTAATAATTGTAGCATATGCAAAGTTCCCAGAGAGTCCCTTGATAAACAGATGTGAAAAAAGCTCTCTCAAGACTGCTCTCTGTCCCTGTGCAACACCTCGTACTGATGAACTGACACTGAAGAGAGCCACGCCTTCTGTTCTCTCTCAAATTTCCAACATACCAGGGTTGTCTTTGGCAACAAGACCTTTGGAAAAGTCACTTGGTGTGGGGGAAGTCCGGCTGTCCCTTTTTGCTGCGTCGAGGTTGTTGCAGTATTCCCACCTCTTCTGCTGCAGCTCCTGAAGCCAATAGGTCATGTCCTGACGAGTTGCAGCCTACAGGACACAGAAGCAGAGCACTGATGAGATCCCTGCGTGTCCTTGCTACATGAGCACAGCAATTCCAAGTGCAATAATAAACCCAACACAGACAATCAGCAGATCACCAAGGTATCATCATCACTCAAAATCAGTGTGATTTAAAAGAAATAACCACAATGCACCAGGTGCACCTTATGCTGACATGCACCTCCATGATTCTCATGCCACAATTTTCCATTAGAAGTAGTCTCATGCATTCCTTTCCTTCAGTGTTACACTCAAACGTTAGAAAATGCAGAAGCATCTTATATTTTACACCCAAAGCACTGTTTGAACATATAACTACAAATCTATATTATGGGGAGAAAATCCCATACACTATATTTTACACCCAAAGCACTGTTTGAACATATAACTACAAATCTATATTATGGGGAGAAAATCCCATACACATTCAGGAAAATTCCGATTTTCTTCTAACTTGCTTTCTTACCAGCAGAAACCAACAAATGAATAATGTATTGCAATGCCTCTTACTTTAATGACTAAATCTACATACTGTATTTCCTGATCCCATGAGCTTACTAGATTCTATAGAAAAATAGTATTTAAAACAAAACAAACCAAACCCAAAAATTCCAACATTAATGCCTAATCTACAAGACTACAGTTAAAAATGTGAATGGGCAGTAACTGAGGAAGAATTCAAACACACCTTGAATCACAACTCTAAGTCGTTTCAGAGTACCTCAGATGACAATATACAAACACCCCAACAAGAGACAAGTGATCATATCTGACACTGCAGGTACTCTCATGGAAAAGTTATTGTTATTTGAACACACATCCTCAGCTGCCAGTCTAGGACAAGCACCTGACCTGGTAAGATGGACAGCTCAGGAACAAAAAGTTCAACACCAGTGAGAGAACACTCCTCTAACTCCTTTGGCTTGTAAGCACATGGAGTGCTTATCTTTTAGCCAGCCTTTCTCCTACCTTCTCCCAAGTGTTTGGTGGCATTATCTATGAAAAAATGACTATGTTTACTCTTCAGAGGTAATTTAAAATAGCTTCCTGTTCTGTTTATCACAACTTAAGAGGGTGCCTGGGCGAGGCACAGCTGCAAAAGAATAAAAACCAACAAAAACCACACATTTCCTTACAAAAGAAATACAGTAAGTGCTGCATAAAGCACAGCAATGGCACAGAACTGTCTTCATTTTTCACATGAGAAAACTTCTGGTGTAGTAAAATTGAAGATACATTGGCCATTATGTTTTGGCCCTGAGAGCAGCTAATGACAAGACAAAGCACAAACAGCACAGCAAACAAGAACTAATGCTTCCCCAGGGTGCTCTCTCTGGCTCAGCAATTTGCAATCTCAGTTTAGCAATGAGAGAGATTTTTATTTTGCCATTTGGCTCTCTGTACCTCTGCAAGCTTTAACATCCATGACATCCTACAGCAAATGGCTCCAAAGCACCATTCAAGGGAATTAAGCAGAAAACCTCAGTTATTCCTGGAGCTGGTGCTCCAGCTCCTCTCAGTATATCATGCACATGGTAGGATACAAGACACATAAATCAAACAAACATTCATAAATCGAGTAGTGAAACAAACCAGTGATACATGAGGACACTGCAGATTCAGTTGGAAAGAAAGATATGTAACCAAGATACTTCTAATCTGAAATGGAAATCAGCTTCATATATTCTTTCTTGCTTGCTCACAGGAAACCAGAGAAAACCATTTCCTTCACAGAAAAAAAAAAACCATAGGGTAAAGAATAGTTTAAAAGTGTCCAAGAACTGGACTCTGGGAAATGCCAATCCCCACAGCCACCTCTGGCAGTTTGGGAATGACCACCACAGCAGCAGTTTTTATGTCTGCAGTCACTTCTTGCTAGGAGTAAACGTCTCCCCTTCTATTCCTAGCACTAAAGTATTTCCTTTGGAGCTTTAGCCAGTGGCAAGTCTTCACTTCTGGTAAATTTGAGAGCTTATACTTCCTTCAGATACACTTGCACACAGGCCATGTAAAGCAATGTTTTACTGTGCTCCAGCAGAAAACCACCAAGAATTCCAAGAGCTTCCACTAACACAGGATGCAGTACTTAAGTGGTTCTCCTTGCTACCACAACACAGCTAATGAGGCAATCCACGTGCAGTCAATCCAAGCTATACCTACAATTAACTTCTGCCCATGACTTCTTGAACTTAATGAACCTCTCTCACAATTTGTCCCGTTATTCTCTTGCCATTCATCTTCAGAGGACTGTGAATCGATTTTATTGAAGCTGCTCCTTGCTGCTTTTCAATTCCCAAGTGCACTTGTTCTCTACTGAGCTGCACACACACTCTCAGCTCACAGGTGATGCTGTTGTTACACACAGGACCAGGCAGCAGTTCCCATCCTTCAGCAGAAAGTGGCAAGGCAAAGCAGTACAAAGTTCTTACCTCCCTGCTTTAAGTAATTTCCTCAAGAATTACTCAGTACCCTCCTGCTGCTCCCTGCCTGTTACCTTGCCTTCCTTTCCTCCTATACACGGTCCTCTTCTTCTGGAGTCTTCCTCTCCCTTTGAACAGTTTTTGCTGAGTTTATTACAGGCATCTCAGTTATTTACAATTAAAAGAGCATCCTAAAAATCTCTGTTAAAATTAGTTTCGTTTAAATAAAATTAATCTTTGAAACTGTTGTTTGAAATAGATTGTTTAAAAAAAAAACAAAACAAAACCAAGAACCACACACAGAATATTTAAATCTTCCTCTTCCCCTAATCATAAAGAGCACAAATTCAGAAATATATTTTTAAATTCACTTTATCTGTCAAAGAAAGGAACTTGCTTGCCCCATTTCTCATGACTTTTTCAAGTATTTGGCTACTGCCCACCATGAGAGTCAGAACATTTAATTAGGCAGAGCACCAATCAATCTCACAAAAAATCCTTATTGCTACTAAAGTATTGCTAAGGTGCTTTCTTACTGCAGAGCCACGCAGTCACATTTTAATTGATCACTTCTGTGAGAAGAAAAACTGCAATGAATGCCACCCATACTGGTGTGAAATAAGGAACTACTGTAAGTGTACTGCTGCAAACCTACAGGCAGCAGTAGGAGTAAAATATGCTCTTAAGTGAAGAGTCATACAGTACCATGTAGTTTTCAACTTAAACAATTGACAATTACTATAATTTAATTCAAAATATCCCCCTATATTCTCCTTCTAAGAATGATGTAGAACTGTCACCTTCTGATGCAGACATGACACAAACAGAAGAATTATTTGAGGAAACCATGCATGCACTGGCATTCTCTACCTGGACCCAGTGGTGGAACATGTATGCCAATATTAAACACTCTAAAGGAAGAGCCCAAAGAAATGCAACAAGCAGACCTCACATTCTGAGAAATCTCATGAAAATTCTTGCTACATTACTGAACACAGACTAACTCTCCCTCAAGCTACTTTGTAAAAAGGGAACACCACCAGAAAGTTTGCATTTCTTAAGATTTACTATTCTTGCTATGCTCAAGCAGCAAATCTGGAGCCAGATGGCTTTTTCTGGAGGGCAGCCCAACTTTTAATTAAAGCACTGCAACCACTAACCAGCAAAGTTTAGAGCAAAAGGCATCAGCTCAGACAACAAACCACCCTCACTGCTGAGCTCCCTCCTATGCTGTGCCAGGCCCCAGCTGTGTCAGGACCTGAGGCAAAACTGTCCAGGCTCAGCATCACTGATCACTGCTGCATCCTCCAGGATGACTGACAAATTATAGTGAACGCTCCTAAGCCACTCTCAGTTCAGAAAGTTTGGTGCCCAATACTTTCAAGCACCTGGGCTCTGAAATCTGCAGTATCTGGAATGTTTACACTTGGCCAATAGCCCAGAATTTTTTTTTCTTTCGCAACTCCGTGCAATTTCTGTTCCACTCCCAATTCACCACTGTTCACATTGAAGTTACCCACACAACACTCACCAGACACACAGTCCAGCATCACTGGCCAGAGTTCCTTTGTTTCTGAAGCAAGCAAAATGTGTCACTACAAGACACTGCTTTAAAAATAAATGAGAAATAATGCCTTTGTTCATTCATACATATTCATAATGTTAATTATTTCCCCCCTTAATGAGAGGCCTTGCTGTGCAAACACAGCCAAATGTTCATTTGATTGTATTAGCAGCATTCTGTGTTACAGCAGGTATTTGCAGGATCAGTATTTGCATGGCTTTCCATGAAAATATTCTCAAACATAATTTATCCATAATTCAGAAAGTACACAATTTTCTATGCTCCTTTACCTAAAGGGATGGTATCTGTTATATATATTTAAATGGAAAAGATTTTTACACACACTTAGCTTCTTCTAATATATTCTACCTGTTGGAAATGAACAGAAAAATCCCAATCACACAAAGTGGCTGGTTGGTTATCTACAGCTCTAAAATATGAACAATGTGCTTTATTTGATGTAAAGGGCGTAGTGTATTTTTTCCAAAATTCTTGTCTGAGAAACAATGCTTGAGTACATCATAGAGTTCTCAGCTCCCATTACATGACAAAAGGCTGAGAAATCCAGATGATGAAATCATTACATTAATAAGAAACTGAGGCATTATAAGAAATAATGCATTGCTCAATAGCACCATCACTTCAATTCCGAATTCCAGTAGCTTATTTTTTATTGCTCTTCTCAGTCTATAACACTGACTGGAAAAGGCCAGATCACAAGATGTGGAAATTTTGAACAAGCAGCAAATTGAGGAAAACAAAGCATGTGAGTTACAGGCTGAAGAATACATTTGACTTGACTTTACTCCTCGTGCTCTGTGTGTAATGTTTTCTTGATGGATAAAATCACATCTGTTTTCAACTGGGGCTGGATTTGGGAGGGGAGAGAGAGGGGTTGGGTTGTTTGGGTTTTTTTCATTTATCATCTTGAATTAATTTGTAATTCTACATATACCTAAGTTAGCTGAAGGATGTTTTTAAAGGCCTTAAAGAACTATTATGTTCGACAGAAGAAAATTAATTTCAGCTGCAAAAACCTTATTCCTTGGTGAATGACACGGCCACAAAAGGCTAGCTGGTCCTGCAACATCCCTTAAGATTTTCATTAACTGCTTCCTTACTATATGAACACCTACGACATAATAGCATTTTTATGGACAATCACTTGGCTGCTTCAGGGCATCACAACACATGAGCTACACAATACAAAATGATCTTTTTCTGCTAATTGCAGAAATTAATTTGACTTTCTTAACTGGCACTGTTTCTCAATCCCCATAAGGGAAAAATGAAGAAAGTTCCAATCTATGCAGGCTCTTTCCTAGAGAGCATTGGAAAACAAATAATACATAAAATACAGTCACAGTAATAACATCACAGACTAAAAGATACCAATAAAAATATGAAAAAGAAAACCCCCGTGTCTCACATTTCTGTATCAGTGTTGAGTATGATTTGTATTTTCACGACTGCAGAAGACACCCAAGGCTGCTGTCAAAGTACAGACAGGCTAAGTATTTATTATACAAGTGACAGATAGTATTTCACACTCCAATCCTAATTACAAAGCCCATGTTTCTCAATAAAAGCCCTCCTATTCAAAAAGCATCCTCAAAACAAATCTGTTCTGAAGATTTCCACATAAAAATCATTAGACGTTAATTTAAACAAACAACAAATTACCCTCAAACTATCAAAAATCAAAGTTTACACCAAGTCTGCACTCGGGCTATAAAGGCAGATTCATTGAAAGCAGTAAAAACTTTTACACCTATACAAAGGTAGTTTTTATATGTGATTGCATGCAACTGATTACACTGCTTTTATTTAAGTAAATACAGTTTAAATTATCGTTGTATTAGTTTTCTAGTAAATAAATTTTTTATTCTCTAGTAAAGCATGTTAATGAATCTGTATTTTGACATTTGCATTTATGCTGAAGAGCTTGATATAATCATGCTCCACAATCCCAGCAGGTATTATGACTGCTCAAATCTCCTCTGTTAAGTGTGTAAGAGGTATTTTCCAGTATTCAATAGGAAGTTCCACTGTTTAACACTTAATGGATTATGTTCTAATACTAAGGACGTTCCTCAGAAAGTACACAGCTCACATGAAAAGTTACATTCTATGCAGAAAAACATTCCTTGAAGGACACATATGCCCTAACAGAAATCAAAAATAATGGATACTCAGAAGAATTTGTTTCTTCTTTACTGAGTGAAAATGGTTTCCTTGTTTGTTTTTTTTTGCTAGGCATGACAATAGAGGAAAGATATTTCAAATAATCCAAACATTTACCTCTCGTCCTACGAAAATCTGAGTCCTTGAACAGACAATGCGATAAGCAGCGTCTGCTACTATCAGGAAACAATTCTCCCTCCTCTTCCTTCCTCCCAAAGCAGCCTAGACGCAGACTCCTGCCACGCATCATCTTTTCAAAATAAACACCCCAAAACTGAAACCCGACCACTCCCTCCAAACTTCCAAAACCCCAACCCACCAGATTTCTTCGGAAATCTTTTTTCTGCCCAGACGATTACACAGAACCCGCTCAGCCCATGCTCAGTAGAAGCATTTCCTCCCCCTCAGAGGAACACTGAAAACACGAAATCGTAAAGGAGAAAGAAGCAGCTAACAGACAGCTGGGGACAGCCCGGTGGTGCCGATCTCCGCGGCGTTTGCGAAACCGCACCTTCCTTCTTGCACCAAAGCAGCACCTTCCTTCTTGCACAAGGAGGAGCCCCGCCGGCCGGGGCGGTACCGCGAGCTGCGCCCGGCGCGGAGGGTACGGACGGCACCGGGGACGGGCACGGGTCCCGGGCAGGAGCGGCGATGGGGATGGGTCCCGGTCCCGGGCAGGAGCGGGGACGCGTCCCGCCCGCCCCGGGCCTACCTTGAGCACGGTGACGGCGCCGCCGGGGCTGTGCACCTCGAAGGCGGCGGGCTCGTCCCCCGCGGCGGCCGCGCCGGCCTCGGGCTGGTGGTAGCTGAAGCAGGCGGAGGCGATGTCCAGGTGCCCGAGGGGCAGCGGCTCCTGCGGCCCCTTGAAGTAGTAGAGGTAGCAGCGGCGGGGGTCGAACACGAACCAGCGGCTGCGGAAGCCGCGCAGGGGCCCCTTACCCGACAGCTTCTGCAGGTACCCGCAGAGCTTGGGGGCGCCGGGGCCCGGCTGCTCCCCGGCCGGACCCTCCTCCCCCTCCGAGCC